>BMAW01114995.1:0-12493 GCA_019974015.1 Nephila pilipes | reverse complement strand
TATATGGAAGGTATATGATCTCAAGTTTCTATTTAATTCCTTACCAACGTCATTATTATTATTATTATGTAGTTTTCAGTTGCTTATATTTTAACATACATTTAGTCATTATCATTATACAGTGTTATTAAAAATAATACATCTAATTTCAAAATTCTTTACTTTAAAAAAAAACATGTAATGACGAGTAATACAGGAATACAAAGGGGAAATATAAATGTTTTATATTCTGAACTGTAGATATACCTCGTGTTTTCTTCGTCATGCTGTTTCTCGAAAGCTGTTTAAGAAGTTTTCACATGATGCTACCTAGCATTGAATTGGCCACAGTCAATGAGATGACTAGATGCTACACAGCTAGCCATATAAGCCACCCGTAATGGCTTCTACCTCTCAAAGTTTGTAAAAGATTAAATGTATGCACCGCCATCACCACAAATTAATGACAACTTATGCAACAGATTTCTGTTGATGCGCAATCAGTGGCCAATGACACCTTACAGCATGTTTGGATAAAATTTACATTCTAAATTGACATTATACGTGTAAATAAAGGAAGTTATATTAAACACTTGTAACAAATTAACTGCTATATTTTCCCTTTATATTCATGTATTATTTATCATTGTGTGTCGATCATTTATGAAAGTATGGAATTTTAAAATTTGATGATTCGTTTTGAATAACCCTGTATTTATTACAAATTAGAGGTAATGTATTATATATATATATATATATATATATATATATATATATATATATATATACTATTTTCTCATTAAAATACTTATTTATTAAACGCTGGTATAATTTTATCCAGTTGGTTGGTAATAACTATTATTCATATGCCTGAAATTATGAGTATTTTTTTTTTGAATTTTTTGGAATAAATTTGAAATTGGTGAATAAAATTTAAGAGCTAGTTTGAAAAGAAATTACTGCCTTATTGATCACTTTAAAATAAAATAATCAATTATAACATGATTTCAGAAATCCTTAAAAGTTATTAATCCATATATCATAAATCCATAAGAAAAGTATCCTCCTCAAAATATTTTTTAAACTTAATTTCTTTTTAAATGCGCAAGAAATCAAATTTTTTTAAAAAAAATCATTACAGAAACAGTTTAATTTTTTTTCAAATACATAGTTAAAAAATTTTATTATTAAAAAATTATTGCAGCCTTATTAAAATTCTTACAAACACTTATCGTTCATACGGAAGCTAGGAAATGGTAGAAAATTATAACAGTTTTTACTTTTTATGATTACGCAATGAAATAGAACTCTATGCGACATCTTTAATTTAATTATGGTTCAGTGAAAGATAGCTGTTCCCTTCTTTTTCAAAAATGTTAGCATTAACATCATATTTATATTAATAAAGAAATTTCTCTTCAAATTAAATAAGAAAATTCTATTTCAAATAAAAAAAACTATTAGTTTGCAGCTATACGTTTAAAATATTTCAAGTATCTTGTTGGTTTCAAGTATCGAAGATAAAATTGTACAAAATTATAAGTTTTTTTCGTTTTAAAACCAAGCAATAATATAACTTTGTTCAGCGTGAATACTTACATAGGACAATCATTTATTGAATTAATTCTTCAAAATGTATATATATATATATATATATATATATATATATATATATGTCATGAATATGTTGCTCAAAATTCATGCTTTTTACAATGATTTCGAAGACTTTTTCAGATCCATAAATATCGATGATTAAGTTAAAGTAATTTGGTTCTTGTACAATAAAAATTTAGAACTCTTATTCAATTTGTATTACAAAACAGTTTCACTGTTTTTGGCCAAAATCCTTACAAAAAAAAAGAAATCCAAGCAGATGGATGATGATTCTGACTTCCATTACCGTCAAATAGAATATTTCATTATTTTTGGTAAAAGTACTGAATTAAATCCTAATAAATTTAACCACTAATAACTTCAGTAAAACTAATAAATTGTACTTGAATTTAATAATAATAAATTATTAAATTCAACCAAGATAATCGTAAATTATTAAAAGCTGAATTTTAATTCAAACAAAGTTGAATTTTTTAATTTAAATTGATATAATGTGTATAGTAAATTAGTTTGAGGAATTTATGATAAAATAGGTTTTTACCTTATTTGTTTCGACCGGAATTTCCCTGTACATTTTTAAGCATATATCTGCATATTAATAATTAAGTATATTAATATTTAATGGGTATTGTGATTTCTTTGCAAATCCTTAATACATTCTATAACAAAAAAAAGAACTACGCACCAAAGTGTTATCCGATGGGGACAAAAATTGGTAGGTAGGAAAAGTACGTACAGAATAAAAATGGATTGAAATTTCAGAAAAATTGAAAGATTTATTTAAGAGTTACACAGTTAAAAAGTAAGGAACTCAATAAGGTGTTGACCCACGTCTCAGCCTGGTTGCAAGCTGCTACACGACGTGGCATAGAATGATAAAGCTCTTTGATGGTCGCCTACAGTATTTCTTGCCAAATCCTCCAATTGTCGGGAGAGGTCATCAATATTCCTTAGTGGATTCATTCGCCTTCCCATCACATCCCAAACATGCTCGATTGGAGAGAGATCTGGCTGACCAAGGAAGTGTTTGACAAGATGTAAAAAAGTTCATAGAAACACGAGCCGATGGTGGTATGGCATTACCTTGCTGAAAACTGAGGCCAGGGTACTACAAAAGGTACCGTAGTAAAACAGGTCTCACGTTCAGCTGCTTTGTATGTGTGTCTCTAATGACGACCAAAGAGGTTTGGATATCAAAATAATTGGCAACCCAGACCTATTTAAGATCCTGTTTGGCGTGAAATAGTGACAGCAGAATCGGCATGCTGCCCTGGGCGTCACCAGACACCTCTTCGATGATCGCCATGACACAGTTGGAAGCGGGATTCGTAGCTAAACACTCTACGTCCCCAATCAGCATCATTCCAACCTGATCGAGTCAAGCCCCACTGTAATCTGGCTTGACAGTGTGCAGACAAGAGTGGCAGGTGGCGTAACGGCTGGTACGAGCGTATATTTCGCTCTGTCTGTAGTCTGTGAATGGTCATGTTGGACACTCGTGTGAGGGTCACACATCTGATGGTTGATAACGATGAATAAGGCATTGTAACAGCTGATCTGACAATCTCTCTGTCCTCCCGATCTGCTGTGGCCCAAGGTCGTTGCTGCATCATGACGCTAAAATGTGCCATCATCCACCCATTCTAGCCAGCATCTTCTAATCGCCGCATCGCTTCGGCCTGTATGACCAACGATTCTTCGATTTGTCCAAACTGCCTCTTTCAATCCAATGATACGACCTCTTTCAAACTCTGACAGTTGATCGTAATGAGCTCGATTCCTGCGGTGAGGCATTTTTTCAAGTCGTTGAAAGGTATCCTAAATCACAATGCAACAGAAAATTTGATCATTAGATTGAGAATCGTTTCTTATATACACCTGCTGAGTGTGCAGTTCCGATGCACTGTGGCTTCCTCTATTCATTCGTTGGACACGAAAGTTTAATCAAATCCAAATGTTTTTGCATACGAAATTTCATTACATCAGACAACTCCCTCTTGGTGCGTCGGTTTTTTCTTTCTTACTGAGTGTACATTAAGTTCAAAACGTCAGCTTGTTAGTGGTCTAGCTGTGAAGATTACGATTACTCTTATCACATTTTAGACTTTTTTATCTTCATCTTGGGCCATTGTACCAGTTTATTAACTTCAAAAATTTACACAATCAACCAAGTAATAATCAACCAATAACCAACAGCTTGTATTTTTTTTCACTTCCTGATGGTGATGACGGTTAGATTTTTTTCTTTTTGAGTATTTAATAACTACTATTAAATACTTTTTTCTGTTTAGGGTTTGTACAAGTTCATTAATCTGGATAGTATTCTTATTTTTTTAAAAAATTTGAAGTACAATATTTTAGGCTCTACTATTAAGTTTTGTACTCTGTATTACTTAGGACATGTACAATTCAGTCTATCAAGTTAGAAAGTCAGATGTGTGACTCCATCAAACTAGGTTAACCCTTTATTTTATGTCTTCAGCTTGAAACTACTTTTTAACTTGCCGGGTTCTTTTTTTCTTTTTCTATTTACTTTTTCTATTTAGATTCTTTCTTTATTCATTTCTTTTTGTTTCGTTTTGAAAGTTTTTTTTTTTTAACTAACGGTTCATATTTTTTTATATAGTTAAATTTTTGAACTAAACTATTTTATTTATTTCTGGGATTGCAATAGTATTACGCTAAATTAATTTATAATACTAATGATGGAGTTGCTAATATTATAAAGGCATTGAAACACCATAATACATTCACCTTTGCTTCTAATGGCGGATGATAAAAAAATTGTTATGATAAATGTTTTTTTTTCTTAGAGGGAAATAATTAACGATGGATGGATAACGATAAAATGGATGGTAAATTTTAATCAGAGAAAAAAAAATTCAGTAAATTTTAAACTTACAAATGTATGTAAATTGTGTTTCAAGAATCAAGCTTAATGGTATAATTATGAAAAATGAATGCTTGTAATGATACTTTTATTAGATTTTAATTATCTGCGTTTGATACATAATATGTACAATTTAGTGAAAATGAATTTTTTTTAAAAAAATAAATGTCTTTCTTAATACTACTTACAAACTAAGGTATATAAATTTAAACCAATGATATTTGAAGAAATAAAAGCAGTCAATACACATTTTTGCTAGAATATATATCTAAGTTTTCTCATTTCTGATTTTTCCATATTATACTAGAAGCTTGTTTATATCTTTCAGATTTAAATATGAAACTCAAAATTTAGAAAACTGTAATAATATAATAAAAGGTATTTTTTCGAAACAAACCAAAAATTCTTCAAGTAAAGAAAATGTATTTTTCTTATATCATATGGAGAAATTCCATTTTCTGACAGTTAAAAATATAATTAACCGTAAGAATTCGTTTCATCTCGAGTTGATGAGTTCATGACGAAACCAGTGGTAATTTTATTTGTTTCTATTGGTTTTTCATTCAGGAAATTTTTCAGAACATTCACGGATGCAAGGTGAATATAGTATTCAAGGTAATAACACCTTGTATCCGGATAGATAAAAAGGTTGCTTGGATAACAGCCATTCACTTCATAATGATGAACTTTAATTAAATTTTAAAACTCAAAATAAAAAAAAATCAAATGAAATTTATTTCACGTTGAAAATTTAGTTACAGAACATCTACCAAAACGATAACCGTTGACTTGGTAAATTCATGCAATTAATAGGCTATAATAATTGAAAAGAAAATGCTGAAATTATTTAGTTTTACTGAGTTAGAAGTATTTTGAGTTTATTTTTCTCATCTTATACAACTTTGGTAATGTAATTGAAATACTCGACTCTTGTTTGTTCATAGCTATTTCTAAGACAACGTGCGCATAAGGCTTAGAATAAAGTTTCATTTAAGTATAAGTCAATACTAAATAATACTATGATTTGTTTCTCATTTGCATTACGGTCTATTTGCCCGACATTAAATTTTAGGTATAATAGAAAGTTCTGTCTGTTTGTGAATTGAAAAAAAATAAAAAAAAATTCATGCATTTTTAACATTTATTGTACAATATAATGTCCATCGTTACTAAGATTGGACTCTAAATGTTCCAGATGAATGCCATGGGACTAAATTGAGAAAACTTTCCTTAACCGAATCGTCATGCACACATATTTGTTTGCTCGGAACAAAACAAACCCATTGTGGACAAATGACGAAAAGTGGATTATTTTCGAATACATAGTAAGGAAGAGAGCGTACTTGCATCATAGACTATCTGTTCCCTCAAATAGAGATTGAGCATGAATAAGAGAATGCTATGCATATGGCGAGGCATTCAAGAACCAATATATTTCGAGCTTCTGAAAACATTCAAAATGCCTAGTTAGGAAAGATACTGTCAACAAATGCATGATTTAAATAAAGGACTGAAAGAAAAAGGGCCCGGTTATGTTCAGCATAAAGTCCATATTATTGTATTATGATAATACCAAATCACATGCTACTTTGGCGATTCACCAAAGGATCACGCAACTAGGCTGAGAATTTTGTCACACTCACCATACTCAACATTCTTTATTTATTGTTTTTTCATCATCCTTCAAAATTTTGTGAAAGGAAAGAAAAATTAAAAACTGAAACAGAAGTCAAGTAAGCCCACTTTAGTTCTTAGCCTCGAAAGAAAAGGCATTTTTCGTAAATAGTATTTACAAATTATCATCACGCTGGTAAGAATTCATAAGTAACGACGAAAATCCTATTATAGAATAAATAATAATATTAAAAATATGAAAAATGTTTTAATTTCTTTCACTTCACAAATGGACAGAAGAGTTTCCGTTAGACCTAATAATTATTTCGATTCCACTTAATCCAGATAACTCACTTTCCTTTTTTAAAATTTATGTAAATGTGTCAAAACTGAAATTAATTAAAATCTTCCAATTTTTCTTCACGAGATTTCTCTTTTAATAATCACTAGAGAGACAGTAAATAAGATTACACAGAGAGATTAAATGGAAAATTTAGTTGAAGCTATGTATAAGAAAACCTGTAAATCAGATGTAAAGTCGCTGTTGGTGAATCTCCATAAATTGTAATGATTTCTTGATAGTGATCATAATTGTAGCTCAACTTCGGAATTGTTTCCATAGTAACTTGGACAATCTTTTTCGCAACCCATATAGATGATTATTTTTTTCTTTCATCTTAAGTTCAGAGTAGTTAATACTTTTCAAGTAACAAAATGGTGACTGAACGTTAAATCGTATTTTGTTCTGAATCTGTAGATCAACACCAGAAAATTTTCTTTCCATTTTTGTGAATTTGAACATTTCGTAAAGAAGAAGACAAAGGATCAATTATTCTTTCAAAAGTGCACAATACATAAAAAATAACTTGAGTTGTATACTGTGAACAGAAAATGGTGAACTGCGTGTAGATGAGGATTGGACAGCACGGCCTAAATGCATCTGATCTAGCACCGTAAGACGTTCACCTCTTTCCAAAAATTAGAGAGCACTATAAGAAGCAGAGTTTTCGTTATGATGAAGAGGCGAAAGCTACTACTAAGGTCTGGGGGTGGCAATGTTCACCGGATCTATCATCCATGAAATTTATTCGACGAATCGTGCGTTGATGAGTGCGTGGAAATTGATGAACATGTCTGAAATTGAATTACGTAACACGAACACAGGATTCTTGTAGCTTTCGGTAACAAATAAAAATATTCGGACATGAAAACATTGTACTTCAATCAAGAATCTCAAAAATTAAATATCTTAAGCTAAACCATCCTATCTGCATTATTTAATTCTACTGTAATTGTTCCCTCTAATTTAACTGGCAGTAAAAAACTGGACTCCACTTGAAAATTCGCAAGAACAAAATAAAATATTTTTTTATCTCTGAAACTCTTTCTCTATCGAATCCCGCTTAACTCAGTAATTCTATATCGAGATCAACTTATAAAATCTTAGCTTACTGATTCACTCGTTTTGTTTGGTCACATAATTTAAACAGCTGATTTTTCTCGAAAACCTTGAATTAAATTTGCTTCAATCCTAAAGATTGACTGTTATGTCTTATTACAGCATACAATTGGTGACGTTCAACAACATACAATCATGGCGTTATCTTATAATTATATATACGCCTATCATTTTCTATCCGTTGTATTTCATTCATGTATCTCTAGTCTAATTCAATTCACTTCTATCTTCTTTTAATTTATCTAATCACGCTTCATTTGTGTTGTGAAAAATTGCAATTCTATGTAAAATTCATATTACATTATGCTCCTTATGGCTAGTGAAGAAAATATCACAAAAAATATAGCATCACACACCTAATAAGTAATTCGAATACAGCATTCGAATTTATTGAACTTCGAAGCAATCCTCTTTAGTACACAAAATTGTTTTTGTACATCTAAAATATTTTTTTAATGTAATAAACTGCTAAAGATCGCCTTTTCTAGTAAATTATATAACATTTTATTTGTTCTATGTTCGTAATTTACCTCCCAATTTATTCATCCTCTTATTAATAAAATTGAAAAACTATTGAAAACTGATCAACAATGATTTAAAATGTGTCAGAATACTCAATGCATGGTCTGACAGTTTCAATTATTCAAAAATATTGGAATGTGATATTTTGCGTTATAAATGTCATACGATATTGACAGAAGTATTATAAATTTATGTATTTTTTTTTAGACTCGACTTAAGTATTTTAAATACAAATTATTGGGAATTCATCAGTATTGTTAGCATTTCTGTTTTGTTTCTTAAAATCAGTTTATTTTACTTAATTGAAATTTTGTCTTAATAGTTCAAGTCGCTTATAAAATAATTTTATAGCATGAAAAATAAGGAAGAGGTTAATTTTCGAAGCAATTGTTGAAAAGAAATTTGACATTTTTTTAATTACGTTAAAGTTTTTATTTTTTATATTCTTTTTTTAACTACTTAAACATTTATTCTTTGACCAAAATTTGAAACTTATTTAATTATGGTATTTTACTAAATGTGTGTGTATTGCTTAAAAGAATTTTAACATATGATAGCTAACGCATTTCTCTTATGTAAACTGAGACGCCTTCGACAAATTTAAACTATCTCATTTTAGGCCAAATTTAAATTTTTCTCATGTTTAAAAATTAAATGAAGATAATTATTACATTTACAATGAAATATCCGTATCTTTATATTTTTGTTAATGCAAAGAAAAAAATTAAATACAAATCATAAATAATTATGTAGGAGCTTTTGAAAATTAATAACTGTTTTTACTTTTATTTGAAACAAAAGCATTTATAACTTTTAATAATTCAAGAATATTACTATACATTTTATATAATAAACACAGTTATAATTTCAAAAGGTAAATTTAAAAAAGTCTTAAACATTTCAAAATTTTATAATTACAAATTCTCTATAACTCTAACTTTTACACAAAGAATGTGTAATACTTATAATTTGAGAGCACTTTTCAGAAAACGAAAATTATTTTCATTGTTTAGATATAACTTCTTTTCATACTGTTCAAAATATCCAGACTATGGATAAAGCAGATTTTGTGTAAAGTGTTCTAAAGTCATAAGCAAATGCATTTTCAGAAAAACGCAAATACATACTTATTTCATTAATATCTGGCACATTTGTTTGCAAGTTTAAAATTAAATTTTTTAATGAAATTCTCATAATTAATCTATCTATGGAATCAGAAAAGTGCTATCTATTTTTTTTTTACTGCGAATGCAAAAGTGAAAAAATGGAGGCTCTTTAGCGACTTTACGTAAAAGCAAAATAAAATACTTTATTTATTACTGAAGTATAAATATCTTTCAAATCTCACTTAACTCGATCAATACTATTTTATAACATAATAACAAAATCTTTGATTACCAAATTACTTGTTTTGATTCGAATAATTAATCTTAAATGTAGCTTCATATTTTACTACATAGACTGTAAGAATCACTTCTATCCAAAAATTTAATTACGATATTTTAATCCAATTTACATATATCTATCAGCTTTCATTTATCCTCTGTCTCCTTTAATTTTTCTTTTAATCCATTTCATTTTTATATCACTATTTCAAATTCACTTCACTACACTTCTATCTTTATTTAACTTACTTCATCACGTTTCATTTTTTTTTTTTTTTTTTTTTTTCGGTAAGAAATCGTGAGTTTATGTTAGTTCAAATTATTATAATGTTCCCGAGGTTAACGAAGATAAAATCGAGAATAACCCGACTTCACAAGTTACCTGAAGTCCTTATTCGACCACACACTGATAAAGAGAGAAAAAGATCAATATGTGTTAATCGTATTTTAGTTCTTATTCATGAAATTTTGCAAATTCTAAAGTGTTCTTCTGCAAAATTATGAAGTTTTATATCATTAAGCATTTACTTTTGATTGTCTCTGGAAAGCTTTCATTGTAAACTATTATATTAATACTTGAGTAATTCAATGAATATAATTGACTTCTCAAAATTTGATTGAGTCGATGTGGCGTTTAATTTACATCATATACATACTAAAATTTAATATTTCATATTATTTAATTATGGAACTTCATGCCAATCATGCAATATGCGTAAATATTAATAGGGAAACCACACAATTTTCTAATCTAGTTTGGCAATTTATTCGACAGTTAATATAATTTGCTATATTATTAAATATGGTAATTTGGAGCACACATTCTTATGCCAATGAAATATATATTATCTCGAAGGTAATGTGACAAGAAATAAAAATGACTATAAAATAGCTTCCTCTGTATCTCGTCATTATATTTCTAAGCAATTTAATTTAAGTAAAGATTGCGAATCTGTTCTTATAACCAGACAGAAGGTGTATGTGAGTAAACTAGATTTAATCTGGGGAAAATATATCGGTTCTCGTTGGGTAGCGTTTGGTAAATTAAGTCAAATTGTATAAAATATATTTTTTTCATTTTATTAATAAAAAATAAATATTAATTAACACTGGAACTTGTTATTCCCAAAATAAGGGAACTAAGTTTTGTTTTCCTCTTCTCTGTTTTGTCAACTTTTAATCCTCTTTCAAAATACAAATATATCTGATCTGTATACAATTTTAGTTTTCCAACTTTAAAAGGTCAAAAACAATTTTTGGCTGAGGAATTTTCACCTCTCTTACTCTATTTTCCTTCTACTTTTTTTATTTTTTACTCAGTTTTTTGTCCCTCTAAAATTTATTCAGCATTTTTTGCTAATTATCTAGCATCAGAATTGAATTTTTTTATACAATTTGCTTTGTTATTATATTCTCAGTTATATTCCTGCCACAAACAGAAATGGATTTTAATTTACTGTCAATAAATATAAATTAAATACTGTCACCAGATATAATATATATATATATATATATATATATATAGCCAAACAGATGAATAATCATTACTGAAAAACGTATTTCATATTATATGTATTTAAAACGAACATTTCCATGACAAGTGAAACGTTTTCTTTTTTGAAGCAATTGGAATAGATTTGTAATTATATGTACAATGGTTTGGTGAATTTCAAGTTTTGGTAATTATTCTGCAATTGTAATAATTTCAAATTGATACATTAAGTTAAACACATTTAAGTTTTTTCTAACACGTAAATATAAATAGAATATAATATTAATAGCTTAGAAGTTTTTCTATATTGACAACGTTTCAAAACTCTTTTATTTTTTTCATTTTTAGGTACAATTTTAAGTAATGTTGAGTACCCAAAATGATTTATGCATATCCCATTTAATATTTTAATAATATTCCACCTATCGGAAAAATATGTTGAAAAGAATCATAAAATTATCGAATTTAATTATTTTACAGTCACAGATTTTTCGAAGCGTTTTTATAGAAATATAAGTTTTGAAATAAACTTCAGTGCAATTATTTAAGCTCTAGATTAGTTTTAGCAAGGTTTTGTCGGTATAACAGTATTTAATAAGCTTTTAAGAAACAAATAAGATAATACCAAAAATTGTATAATATCTAAGTTTATTTATTTATTTTAATTACAAAGCTGAGAGCTCTCTCACTCTGTGTATCAATTTTCACTTTTTCCAAGTCTTTTTTTCACACATTCGCATTAAAATACCTTTTAAATTTGTAAATGTTCTTATTGTTTTCCAGCTTCATTGACGTTTTAAAAGCAGAATCAATTCAATAAATTATTAACTAGATATTTTTTTTAATTCACAATCTAAGGTAATTTAATATTCAGAAAAGTTAGATAACATTCAGATAAGAATGAAGTATGAGAAATAATTAACATTCAGACAAAAATGATGTATAGCGAATGTAAATGAAATATAATCCAAAACCAATTATTATAAAAAAAATATAATTGCAAGTTATTTTAATTAAATTCTTACTTTCGATGTAGTTCACAGAAAACAGTCTACTTAATTCTTCTTCTGTATATGAACTACCGATCTTAGGGTTCAGACTGATCTGTCACAATGTGATAAGTTACAGACCATATAAAAGAGAGCAATTAAAAATATGCGATAGTAAGAGTTTAATATTAAATATTTAAGTTGAATAGGTAAAATCCACATCACAGCGTTATTGTTTCATTTAAGGCAATTTTTATGAATAAGTCTTCTTATAATTTTAATGAAAATATTTCAATACTAAAATGATTCAAACATCATAAAATAAACCATTCGAAATGTTTTATGGATAATTTCTCGGAACAAAATGCCAAGACACCTTCGTGTGGTTGTTACACGTAACACATCCTCTATGAATTAGTTTTCGTATCATTTTAGTTATCCCCCACCAATTATCGACTCGATAACTTTCTCGAGCACCGTGAAAAGGAGAGATAAAAATTTGCTCCCAAGTTGCCCAAACAGCTCTTTTCGCACCACTTCCTAATCTTG
>BMAW01114988.1:0-26828 GCA_019974015.1 Nephila pilipes | reverse complement strand
ATGGAATTCTCTTCCTCAAGCAGATATTCAACATCTGTTTGACTCCATGCCACGTCGTATAGCAGCACTTATTGCAGCGCATGGTGGCTGCACGAAATACTGATTTCGGACGCTTAATTTGTTTCTTTTGTTTTGAAAATTTCATCATTTATTTGTATCAGTACAAGTCGTTTCTGCATTAAATTTCATTTGATTCTGATGATTATTTCATGGTGTTGCATTTTCTACAAACAGCAGTATATATTTTGCAATAAGAATCCAACTTTCCGTAGTAGAGCTAAATGTTATTTCTAAATGTATGTAACACAATTTTTGGTAAATTTTTTTCATAATTACTTAATAACTGGATAATTAAGGAAATAAATATATGATCTCTTACATAATTTTTTTCATTTGAATTTGAGTACAATTTCGTATAACAGATGTGAAAATCATCAAATATTTTTAATTCCCTATTTTAATTTGCAGTTTTAGTCAAAAATATTGCATATCATTTATATATACAAGTTTTGAATTCTGAAACCTTTTCGTTCTTGGATAAGTGTAATTAACAAGTTTGCTTACGATTTTGAAATTCATGAGGATTTAATTAAAAATAAACCACATGAAAATCTTTTATACCCTCCCCCCACTAAAATAAAGCTTTTTTTGTACCACATAAATCACTCTAAATCTTCGCGTTGCTTATTGATTTGTCAATTAATTCTAAGCTATTAGCGGTTCTTTGATCCCAAAACTAGGTTCATCGTCACAATACAGTCGATGAACTACCCTTCCAGCTGTTGACACACCACTCCATTTAGGAGGCAAGATTCAGGGAACACAGTAAATAAAAACTTCCCCAAAACACTGCATTTTGACAAATTCTCCAAATGCTTCGACATGAAAGGGTTTCGGTCGGAGATCTATCGATTTTATTTGAGGAAAGTTCCAAATATTGTCTCAGTTATAAAGTTTGTTTTGTACCAACAGAAATACCTTTATATAGAAGGAAAATCAAAGATAAATAAAAATATGCCTCGAGTAAAATGTTAAAAAGAAAGCTTTATTTAAGTTCTTTTTGACAAGAGAAAATATATTCCAATCGATGCAGAGAAATGTACTAAGCATCTCATAATGTTAATGGGTAAAACAAATTTTAACTTTGGCGTTGCAATCATAATGCCAAG
Organism: Nephila pilipes; assembly: GCA_019974015.1. Lineage (NCBI taxonomy): Eukaryota > Metazoa > Arthropoda > Arachnida > Araneae > Nephilidae > Nephila > Nephila pilipes. The sequence continues at coordinate 25,659 of BMAW01114988.1, read as the reverse complement.
AGCTATCGGCTTGTGTGACTGTGTATGTGCTTGACTGACGTTTCAAATTCTTCTTTTTGTAAGCTTAATAAAAAGGAGATTTTGAAACTTCAAAGAAAGTGAACTTACTGGATATAGCCTAATGATGAATACGGATAGAAATTATTAACTGTCAAAATATGTGTGGGGAACTCTTCAAAAACTCCCTTTTGAAATAAACTACTGAAATCAAAAAATAGTACTTTTCTCAGGTTGTGGTAAATTTCTTCACGTATATATAAGTTTTTCAAAAGAGGTAAGAAAAATTTGTGCTGAAGCTTGTTTTTGCTGGAAATTTTAATAAACGTAATTTTTCTAGCATACATTTTAAAAAGAAATATTAGTATCAAAATTATTTCTTCAAGAACCAGTACACCGAATGAATTAATAAATGTCCTTTCGAGATATTCTTTATATAAAATGAAGCAAAGAAAATACAGAATGTAATATAGATTAAAAAAATACTGCGTTAGCAAATTATTGAACAGTAAAATGTTTTGAATTTTGAATAAAACTGAAATAGAGAAACAAATTTTTAAGCACAATAGAGAGCACAAAACAGCTAAATTGATTATAAAGTTTTGAAATTATTTATATTTAATGTATATTATCACATAAGTTTATAAAATATCTATCTATTTATTGGCTGTATAAAATATTTATTAAAAAACAACTATAATAAATTATGTTACTATGTATTGTAATGTTTTCATACATTATTTTTCTCAGAAAAATATTCTATTAAAATATGTCTAAAATAATAAAATTTATTTATTTCAGAATTCAAATAATTAATTTCTCTCAATAGCATTTCAAACAATATCCAAACACTTGATTGTATAAGAAATCTTTAGAGTTCATGTACAGAAAAGCAAAGCTGCACATGTTGCAAAAATTCCGCTGAGACCTCATGAGGTAAACTTGTGTCATCATCAGTTCTTTACAGAGAGAACCCGAATTTACAAACTTATAAAAAAAAGAGACATTTATAATTAATTAAGTAATATATACTTTTTTGAAAGTAAGAGTGTGTTTAAACAACTACGTTAATTGGTTCATGAGCTGTTTTTTAGCATCAGTATATTTTTATTATTTAACACAAAGGAAATCTATACAGGTTACAATATTCTTTTACATTTGTAATGTTTTTCCCAATAACGCTTGTAAAATATCCCACTGTGACGCCCGCCCGATCCGGACTTCCTCTTGCGCCATAACTAGATTGAATTATTAAACACTAAGACACAATAACTAATCAAAGAGACACTAGAACAATATTTACAGAATTTATTAACTTATACTTACTATGACAACAACTCACTATGCTCTCCTGGGGAATATTTCTATTACCTAAATTCAACCCACCAATAGTAATCCAACAGATTCTTACCACTAATACTTCCTCGACTGCAACTCTGACTCTGGATCTACTGTTGAAAACAATAGTAAATAAACGTCATGCAACAATCTTTAATCTAACCCTTTAATTCGACCTCTCTTTCCACTCCTCCTTCCGCTTATCTATAACTTCAGCTTCACTTCTCCTTCAGCCTCGCTCTCGCTACTTTCAGTCGGAGTTTATATATTTCCTAACTTTCCCCCTTCACTTCATTTCTACCTGATTCCTATCAGCATATTCACGTTTCATTTTTGGTTGGACAAAGGTTGTTTAGCAAAAGCAATCAATCTTAATTAAAAGTCCCCAAGGTTAGTGAAGAGAAACCGCGAACAGCCCAATGTCACACCACGACGCTATTACATTTGTATTATGTTACTCTACCTTACATCGTTCGAAACATATATGATATTAATACGCTTACAACATATCCCAAGAGCTTATTATTGTTCAAATATATTCCTCGATATTACATTCTGAGAATATTACACAATAATAACTTCGTATTACTTTTGAAATCGCTTTCCTGTTAAGATATATATATATATATATATATATATATATATACACACACATACATACCTATATATAGATTAAACGGAAGTGAACTGCTTTAAGAGTAATTGTTTCCAAGCTGTCAAAAAGTTTTGAGAAAAACTAAGCGTTCTAAGCTGTTAAAAGTGTTGAGAAATTTAGGTTTCGACTGAAGACGCTGCCACCACGAACTCCCTTGTTAAGGATTGTCTGGCATCTAAACACAATCGACACGGTTTTCTCAATCGAGATATCTAGGATTGCATTTTGCGAATAAGGTTAATTAATTTTTGTAAATAAAGGAAGCTTAAAAAAACCGGACGAAGCTGTTCCTTAATTAATTAATATTTAGACTTTATAAGTGGATTTAGTTTCTTTAGGGGAACACCAAGAAAAATATTCTCGAGTGGTTAAAAGAATAAATCAGTCTTAGGAGGAGATGAAACTCGTTTTCAAAATACTGAGCAACGCAGGGTTAAACTTCTGTGTGCTCAAACTTCTGTGAAACTTCTAAAACTTTTAATAGAAAAATATTTAGGGGAACCCAAATATTAATTGAGTTTTAGAATTATTACGAAATCGCTATTGACGAAAAGAAAGCTTTTGTAAGGTAAAAAAAAGGAAAAAAAAACAATTTTCGAAGCAGTAGTAAGAAATGAAAGTTTCATAAGAACTGGAAGAAAAGAACAATGATAAGTGAATATAAAATTTGAAATAAATTAGAATTATTTAAATCTTGAATAATTCGAAGGATGCGTATTCGGTAAAGAGGTAACGTAATGGAAAAATCTGTATGAGGAAATAGAAATCATTACAAAAGGTTCGTTTTGTTAGTTATTAACGCCTTTGTCGTTAAAATCTGTTCCAGAAGAGTTCATTTTGGAATTTAATCGAACTGAAAATTAAATGTATTACAAGTTTATTAATGTATTACAAGTTTGATTTCATTAAAAAGGATATAAAATATCGTGAATCGTCTGTTTTGTTGATGCAAGAGAAAAAAAATACCTTGCCCGTCATGTTCTCAGCAAGAAAATTTTGATGATAAAATCTTTTCAAGAAATGTTCTCACAACTACTAGTTTTAATACAGTTGATACTCGTACATTCATCTTTAGCGATAGGTTTCATAATTCATTTGTTTGTGATGAAAGTAGAATGACCAATTTTCTTTATAAGCACATTCATCATGTTATAAAAAATATTTACGCTGCATTATAAGAAACGAGAATTAGAATTTTAAATGTTTGACCAGTAAAATAAATTTCTTGTAAAAACACGAATTATAATATTTGATGAAACTAAAACAAAAATTTTAAAAATAAATATAATGTTAACAACAAAAACTTACTAGTTTCATTTTCATTTTAAGCAAATCATAATTTATTTAGCATCTTACTTATTTCAAGATAACTTTTGGCTAAAGCAGGATTAACACATTTTCTTGTAGCTTATAATTTTGAAGTATTATTCTACAACAAGCAACTTTTCCCCTGACTCTCGTAAAAACCTATTTCATTTATTTTTCCATAATGATTTTATAATGATAAAGATCCTCTCAAGATTAACCTTATGAGCTGGAATGGGGAAGAACAATGAATAATTTTTAATAAACAATATGCATTTCGAGGGCATAATAGGACTCTGCAAATCTGCTTTTTGTATTTTAGAGATACGCGTGATCGATCAGTTAAGTTTTTGTTATATCTGATTTTTTTGTGGTTATAAAATATCTTTATTATTTTAGACTTAAACAATATGATTTGTTATTATTGTCGTGTTCAATAGCTTTTAGGGTTAGAATAGAGACACTGTATTTGTCACATATGTGTGACGGTCATGATACCCAAATTACTTCCGCATTTTTTTATTTGATGCAGGTAAAAACAAAATATTCAACACGAAGGATCATAATGAGGTTGATACTATTAAAAACATGTTTTTATGCGATAGTGATTATGATGAGGACATAGTTTTAGATAACAGTGATACAAATGAAGGAGAGCACATTTTAGAAAGAGAAGATGATTCGGAATCAAAATTGAGTGCAGCAAGCAATTCAGAAGATGAAGATAATGACGATGGAACTACAGATGCCTAAATAGCTCTCTTCAAGAAAAATAGAAACTTCATCGAATAGTAGAAATAGCATAAAAATCTACTCAGGGAAACTAAATGAGCATCTCGAAATATATGTATTCATGATCTTGCAGTTATCAGACGAGCTAAAGATTTAACAGATATTTCGGATATATGGAAATGTCTCATTACTGATCGCAAAACCGAAAGCATAGTTGAAGAGACTAATTAGTATATTTGTTCCGTGAAGACTAATTACTCTCTTTCAAGGGGTGCCAGAGATACGAATGGAGCAGAAATGGAAGCTCTTTTGGATTTGCTTTATTTGGCTGGTGTTTACCATGGATATAGAGTTATGTTGAAGAATTGTGGAGAATAGACTGAATAAAACGAAATGACTACGAAACTGATTTTTCTTCTTTTTTTTTTTTTCTAAATTGAGCCTACTATTTTTAAAAATATCATATTATCTTTTGTGTTAGAAATGTAAATGTTTTAATCGAAATATCACCAATTTCATTTATTTTATTTTCGTGCAATTTCAATAAAATTTGGTCATTTTATAGAGCTTATATGTTTTATTTGTACAAATTGTTGTCTATTATTCTCAAATAAATATGATTTAATTAAAATGTACTTATTAATCCTTAACTAATTATAACTCAATTTTACCATTAACATTCTTAGATACAGTTGTGTATCTAAGAAATACCTTCGATCTTTCATGTTTGTATAGAGGGTGCTCCTGCTGGAAGGTTAAGATAAGATTTTGAAATGAGATTTGTATCAAAATTCTGTTTGAATTAACCGGGAAGTAATATTAGACAGCAAAAACACATGAAATAAGCTGAATTTGCTTTTGCATTGAAAAGGACAACCTTATTCGATCTAAGTTTTTGTAAATTATCCTACTAAAAAGTAAGTAGGCTAACTTTGAATGGAAATTACGCAGAAATGAATTATTCAGAGTACAGTGAATATACAAACAAAAACTATTTCACTAAAGTCAATGGAGTTGGACTTAGTACCGATTTGTGGCAAAATATAAGGCTGAAGAAAATTCTTGATAAATTAAGATGTAATTGTCTACACATCATGAACGTAGACTGCATTGCTTATATTGATGTTGGAATCAATAAAAGAAAAGCCGAAGACCTCTTGTGTTAATGAGCAGTTGAATTAAGAATTGATAATTATGCAAAATCGTGGATAACTGATATTGACCATATTTTTATATGAAATGAAGAACAGGTCAAAGTAAAAGTAAAAGGTGGGAAAATACAATAGGAGAATGGAAGTGAGCTAAATTTTGGTGAAAGGTTGAAAATAATAGTTGGTGAAATAGAACATTCGGATATAGAAATAAATCGAAGTCTAATACAAAGAAAAGAAAAAAAACATAAATACCAAAATCAATAATGAATAAAGGATATGTGTTTGGGTATTTGTGATATAAGAAGATTTTCACATTTATTAAGGAGTGATATAACATTTACTGTGTATTCAGAAAGATATTGTTTTACTGAACAGAAGAAAGTAATTTATTGTAAGATAAATAAGATGAAAACATTTCAGTCTAAAAGTAGGTAAAATTCTGTGTTTACACAAAGCTGCAATTAGGAGGAACAGAAACTGAGGATTGTTTATAAATAATAAAAGTAGATTGAGATAAAAAAAAATACGCTAATCAAATAATAAATGATTAAAACAAAGCCATAAAATGAAAAAAAAAAAAAACCATTAGTATTTGTTTGAAATGCATGTAAATCAAATTGCTTCAAAGAAAAATTATTGAAAATGAAATATTTAAGGAAATGGAAATTCTATCAATTGATATCTTAATGTGTTCGCTTCTAAATGTGTATATGAATATAAAGAAATGATTGTTCCTTAAGCAAAGGCCTGCATCACAGAAATCATCGCTGAGTTGATTACAATATAAATGACTGAAATTTCTCAAAGTCTTGATACGCTTCAAGATGTAATTTGTCTTGATCAAGTAAATCATGAAAAATGTTTTTCTAAGAATAATATTATTTATTTGTATTATATTTTAATAAAATACACATAGAACTAAATATTGATTTGAGTTATATACAAAAGAAAGAAGAAAAATATATTTGAATTATCTGTGAAGAGGAGAGAGAATAGAGAAAGAAAATTTCTCACAGCATTTAAAATTATTTTTTGAGTTTCTGAAATAGATAACGTAAGAATTTCAAAACGGTTGAGAAATAAATATAAGTAAATGTGTTATTTTAATTGTGCTAGATTTTTTCTATAACTTCTAAATTATAAATCTAAGAACTAGAAGAATGTAGCCTGATATTTCATTAGGAAATATCTAAACTAAATCTAGAGATCAAGTGAAGTTGGGCTGTTCGCGATATTCTCTTCACTAACCTCGGGTACTTTATAGTAAATTGAATTGCATAAAATTACAATTTCTTCCCAACCAAAACGAAACGTGATTAGGTTAATTAGATTAAGATATAAGTAAATTGAATTAAAGATAACGATATATAATTGAAATAGAAGTAAAGAAAAGTGAAGGGTATTAGAAGATAATTTAAAGCTCATTAGTTATTAGTAAATTAAATTGAAATATCGTAATAAGTGCATGGTATAAAATTAATTTATAGTCTTAAGACTAAGTTAAAAATCTACTATTAGGGAGAATTGTTGGAATCAGAAGAAATGATTTGGTGAGCTGTGATTTCATATTTAAATCATAATCTAGGATTGTTGCATTATATGGAATTTGAGAGAGAGCGATCTTATCTATACTTTGAGGAATAATTAAATATTTTATCTTGTCCTTACGTATCTTCATTTGGATCTTCATAATTATTGACTAATTAATTCAAAGGAAAGAAATCATCAGAATTAAGTAATGAAGAACGGACGTCATAATATTGTAATAGCAAAATATTACAGATAAAATGAAGAAAAGAGGTTTCATCTTACAAAAATATAAATCTATAATTTTAGTGAAAATAATTTAAAATATATATGCTATATTTTTTTTTAAAATTTTAGTATTATATGTCCTCTATTTGATGTTGATAATGAATCTGATATTTATTAACTAAGCTCAAAATTAGTTGTCTTCAACAAAATTTGGTGTTCATTTTTTTATTTGTTCTCAACACTTTTTGATGTAAAGTAAAAGAAAGTAAAGTATTCAAACAAAATGAAGTCTTTTGTTGATAGAATGAAGCAAAATTTGCTCTTAAAGGGAGAGAGAGAATTAAAGTGGGGTAAAATCGATTAGAAACGGCGATTTTGGAATAAAGAAATATAAAGTTGTGCAAAATCGATATAAAAGCTTAAAATTTTTTCTAATTATAGTAGTATATGGGATATAGTTGGAGAATCTTAAAATTGTATTCGTTTATTATTTTTGATTAATAAGTAGATTTAGTTTCTTAGTATTAACACAAGTATAAATTCTAACAATTGTATAAAGAGGAAACTAAGTCTTAGTGGGGTTCTATTTCAATACATGCAAAACCTCTTCTCATCCAAACTTTTTTCGCACTCCTTGTAAAATGTAGCAATTTTTAGTGAGAAACAAATATAGTGTAGTACCCTTATTTGAAACACCTCTATTTAAGGGATTATTCTGTCGGTCCCTTTGAATAAGAACGTTAATGTATTTACCTCTTGTTTTGCCTCACAAAATGTTGCTCCGATGGGCAATCCTTATTGGGAAGAACTACTGTACATATCTGCATAATAATGTAATAAAGATTAAAAAGATAGCTTTAATCATATTTAGCAGAAGTAGAGTGTAAGTTTTAAAATATAAAATGGTACAGATTTCGGTAAGTGGAGGAGAAAAATATGTAATTATTAAGGAGAAAAATGTTCGTTCTTACCGATATAAGTAAAAATATAAACCAATCAACATAGAACGCGACCATTTTTGGACGCTGATGCAAATGTGATATTTTTTACGCCCACTGGCGAGCATTACATTTACACATACGAGTATGTTACACTGTACATACCCAATGAAATTAAAGAAATTACTATTCAAATGGGAATTAAACATTTATCATGTTGTGAGTTCACTTTTCTTAATTTATTAATTTTATATGTAATTACGTTTTTCAAACTCATTTTTGGGTTTAAAATAAATTTGATTAGTGGTAGCACGAACAAAATATTTTAAAGCTAAATGTTTCAAATGCTTGAATATTTGCTTGATTGTTTTTAAAATTACTGTTTTCTGGATGTGTTAATTTGAAAATTAATTGAAGGAATCGGAAAGATAAGCAAATTTTTTCCTTGAAGCATGAATTACGTTCATCTCACGGCTAATGCATTAAGGGATCTAGTGAAAAAGTAATTAAGAATTTTGTTCGTAGGTATCAAAGGTAATTTATCAATCATTCAAAATTGAATCTTTCGAGGGAATGAGACGATTTCTTCGACGTTTGTGTAGAAAGCACTAATTTTCTCTTTCTAAATATTTTTGAAATTTCGGAATCCTTAAATTAAAAATCTTTTGAAGTTTAAATAAAGTCTTGGAATATTTGGGAACATTTTATTCTTAATTGTAAAAATTATAAAACAATGCTATAAAATACTTATTACAAAACAGATTCAATTTTAATATTAAAACATTATATAGTTATTGGGGTTTTTTTGCAGTCTGGTTTAAAAATGCTGATTACTCGAATATAAATACTAATTAAATTTTAAAACAGGACGAATCAAATATTTTTACTAGAACATAGTGATATAGATTTAGTGCCAATAGGTGCTAGTAAATTATATTATTACATAAATACATGTTAGATTTTTAAAGGGATAAAGACATGACTGATCAAAATCTCCTGCCGTGAGAACATAAAAGGAATTAACTCTTGTATTTAATAAAATTGTTCTGTTACGAAATGTATAAACAACTATATTTATAATTTATGACTTAAGGATTTACTCTGAATTTGCCCTGTTTGGGAGGGTCTGGCTTTTTCCTAGCATATACATTTGAATTGTTATTATTTGTTATCCAAATATGTAGTCCTCTTATTCTATTATACCTAAATTATCTTACGAAGTCAATTGAATAATAAATATTTAGCATGAAATTTTCAATACGATTTGATGGAAAAATAAAAGCTTTGTAACTACAACAGTGGCGTAAAGAAACAATTTCTTCAATGTAGAATTACCACTTGTTAAAATCACAAGTATATGTGATATTAATCTTATATTCCTCTTATTTATAACAGTTCAATAATTAATGTAGTTTTTATAAAGTTATAAGTACAAAACGAAGATCAATTAAGAAGAACAATAAATATACCATTAAAACAAATATTCCTAATGACCAGAATCCAACACCATTGAAAAAAAGATAAAATGCGTTTAATGATTGAAAAAACGTTAGCAAGTATTTTTTAAGCAAATCATTAATAAGGTGAGAGCAATCAGGTAAGATTTTTAAAGTTTTAAAAAGCTTATTGATGTTAGGGAAAATATCTGCTTATGAAGCTCCTACAGCAGTTGATCTCGTCTACTGTGCCAAAAACTTCCTTTTCTGTAGTAGATATTCTGCAGTCAAAATACTAATACTATAATCTGACAAATCTGAAGAATAAGTTTCTCTCCCTTTTTCTAATTTATTTTCTTCTGCAGATCATTCTCTTGTATGATTTAAATATTTAATGAACTCTATTAACTGTTTTGTGAGTATAAGATTCTGGGGATTCTACTAAAATATTAGAATGAGTTTTTTTTTCTTTCATTTCAGCCGTAAGTAGTAAGCGTCGGTAACCGCCGGGTAGAAGAGCCCTCCCCCTCTTGCGGAAGGACACCCGATAATTAAATCTACATAAAATCCTATTCAGAGTTATCGATAAGGGATCCCATGGTTTGCAACCGTCTATCTAATATTTGGGCCTTCTTATTGAGTGTGTTATTTATGTAACATTAAGCTAGTGATGTTAATAATAGTTTAATTAGATAGAATAGGTATAATTTGAATAAATAAATTATACTTTTACGCAAATTAAGTTAAATACAGAATAAATATATTTCTTATAAAATTATTTGGAAGTTTTCACTTCCACGCTTAAGTTCATTTAGATGAACAGTATAATTTTACTACAATGTAAATGCATCAAATGGAACATCTAATACACTGATTTTATACTTTTTTTTAAAAATTAATTAAACTATTTTAATCTGAATTAATTGGATGTATTTTTTGTGATTTTTCTACATAAGGAATTTAAATTAGATATCATTATTTAACACATTGTTTTAGTTTTAATTATCTGAATTTATATATGTTGAATAAATTAATAAGAAGCAAATTTTAATTGTAAATACTTTTTCCGTTTTACGATAAGTTATCTATACTTGATTGATTAAAATGATTATTATTTTTACAATTGAAAATAAACTTTTTTAAACTAAGTATTATTCTTAATTTTTAAACTAAAGTTTATTTTTAACATTATTTTGTAGCGACAATTTTTTTCGATAAGGTACTTAGTAATTTTTTTCCTTAATGATTACTTTTTTAATTTTTATTATAGTTATTTATTCAATTAATTTTTCTTTCTTGAGAACTGACTTCTTTTTTTCCTTACATTTTATGAGATTACCAATTTTGTTTGATATGAAATATTCGATGAGTAATTTTTTTTTTTCATTTGAGTATTTTTTTTCAACATTTCACTTTGTTCAAAAAATTTACTGAATTAATATGCTCGGAATAAATTTTGATTGAATTGCTTAGAATAAAAAACCTCAATTTGTGAAATAATTACATATGATTAGTTTATTTAGAAAATAATATATTTACTACTACTTTTTCACTATTAAGTTAGAGTTTCTACAACATTTTTTTTTCCAGAAAAATTATATGTTATAAGAATAGTAAATTGAATTTAATAATTTCGGAAATGCTCAGTAGATTTATTTTTAAAGTTATTTTATGGCGATTTTTTTCTATAAGATCTTTATTATTTTTTCTTTAAGGATTAATTTTTTTTCATTATTTTTTCTTTTTTTTTTAGCTCATAAAAATTTACTTTTTTTTCTTTCGTTCTTTCGTTAATAATAAATCCTAGAAATATTCAATAAGATATTTTTTTCTAATCTTGTTACAACTGATACTGAAGTTAATTTTTTATGTATGCATTCTTTTCTAACAACGTTACATTTATTAAACGATTTAAAGAAATTAATATATTCTACATATCGAATTGTTTAGAATAAAAGGAACCTTAAATTCTGAAATAATTAAATTTGATCATCAGTAAGTTTAATGAAAAGAATTATTTGCACCGTTAATGTTTGATTATTTAGCTAAAAGTTTCTTTTCTAATAATTTCTTCTCTAATTAACTTTTGAATTTGCTTCGAAAGCCTGAGAAATATCTTTGAATAAAAAGTGAATGACCTATGATCTGTAATCCTTACCTTATATGAAGTATATTGTGAATTTAAAAAAAGGAATTTCATTTCTGAGGTTTTTGCTGATTTTACTGTAGATATGTTCTGCTAAAATATCTTATCACTGAAAAATGGAGAGGGATATTTACTAATTCAAATCAGAAAGATTTCTGAGATGTACTCCGGTTTTGTTTTTTACCATGTTGGAAATATTCTGATAAATTTCCTAATCACGGATGAGAGAGGAGATCTAAGAACATGAAAGAAAAATTGGTTATTTGAAGATGACGTAGTATCTTTTACGAGAACCATGATTTGCAAAAAATATTTCATTACATCACCCCCACCCCCCATATATGTACTTAATTATCATTATACTTCTGACCTTTATTGGTGTTAGTGCTGAAATGAAGTAAATTTTTCTTTAGAAACAACTTTTAAAACCATGTTTTGGAGAAATGCTTTCAACTATAAGCGCAAATGCAATCCTTTAAATAATACTTCAAAGAAAGTGTATTTTTATGAAAATATAGCTATTTACATGGCGCTCAATGATACATACGGCCTTTTCATGGACAACATTCCAACGCATATGATTCCCCTTGAAGGATTAATATTAATTTTGGTGAATACTTTTCAGAAGCAAACACGCATACATTTTTGACTTTTTGCAAAATACTATAGAAGCACTTTATATCCCATATAAGATAGAGTGCCTATGAAATATGAAATGTAAAATGCTTTTAATAGTAAGCTTATAGTTTTGGTCTTTTCGTAAACTTTGAGAATGTTAAATCTTAAATGCATATTGTTGCCAATTGTCTACTTACATTTTTACTTAATTTTATTCAAAAACCTTAGTATGCCCGTTTCCGAACGCACGTTGATAACCATAGACAATAAATCATGTGTGAAAGAAAAAACATCGACTTTACTTTTGACGTGTAAGCTATATCGTTTTTTTGACGTTTAAATGTGGTGAGTGATGAAGTTCAGTTTGTTACTTGAAGAAATAGTTTCCAGTCGAGTGATTTATCTAATGGTTAAGAAATTACTTCTCATCTATTGTCAGGTGAGCTATCAATGTTTGATGCTGCATTTGTTTACGTCTACAATAATTTTAATAAAGAACGCATATTGTGTGCCGCCGAAAGTCTACATACAAGTTTTTCAAAATAAATATACCATATTAATATTTTGATTTTCTTATTTATTTTTTACGTAACCTATGACTATTTTCTTATTATAAACAATTTTATTGAATTCAAAAATAATCATCCATTTAAGGGTTAAGGTTACCTATTTTGTTGTAATGAAAAGGAGGGCGAAAAAATTTAAGAAAAAGTACAGCGTAAATAAATCAAGCATTTTATTAATTCAAACAAAAAAATACTCTAATTATCCTTACAGTATTTTTTTGTTATCCTCATCCCTTTTAATTAATTAATTAAACGAGTATTTTTCCATTGAATAAATATTTTTTGCCAGTGTATCATTTTCTAATAATATATTGGAAATTTAGGAGTAAGAAATATCCTTCATATTGAATTTTACGGTAAATGCTGCAGCTAAAGTATCAACATTAAATCTCGATTTCTCACTTGTCCAAAAATCATTACAAATTGAAAAAATTATTTCAATTACTGCATTAGTTCCAGGACAGAATAACGCAAATTCAAAAAGAATAACTAAATTTTCATATGGAATTGTGTTTATTTTTGAAATGGTTTAATACTTCTACCCATCTTCTATGAATTTCAACATTCTGATTTTGCCATTGTTCTGATATATCAGAATTTAAATATACATTCAGTCTTCTACTTTCTTCAAACAGACAATTGTCATCGATTTTAATATCAGGCATTTCATTAAAAAAAATCTCAACACAATTTTCAATATCTAATAAATTTACTTACGATGAAGTTAAAAAACACCATTGAAAACTATTATTTCCTGTGATATTTGTTTCAGACCATTCTTCGATGTATTGGAAAGTTGCTTGGTAAAAATTCTACACTTCTTGGTACACTTTTCCATTATGCTCCTATTTGATTCTTCTAAGATTGACAATTTTCTTTTATTATTAAAGGAATAAATTTTTCTTCAAATCGTAAAATTTTTCCGCTAGTTTATACTGAAGGGCAAAGTAGTTAAAAATAAGTCTAACTTCTGTAGCTGAAAGGTGTTTGCCTTCAATTTTTTGAATCGTTTTGTGGAAAGTAGATGCCTGATTTTGTAAAAAATACTTTAATATCTCCGATAATTTATAATTACAAAAAGACTCCAGATTTTTTGAGCATTTGTCTAAACTTAAAAAAAATGAATAGAGAGGCTCAAATAATTGTAAAACACGCTGTGTAGTAAGTATTAGAGCGAGTCATCAAAATTTTAAATATCCTAAAGTTTTTTTAATATTCAGTATTTGCGTAATAGTTTGGCGTGGCAATTATGAACAGAAGGATTAATAGATTAATTTCAAAATATCGAAATAGAGGGCAGATAGGAGGATACGGTTTGAGGAAGGACAGGATTGACAAGAGAAGGACGGTCTTTCCTAAAGGAGGACAATTGGTCACCTTAATATTATATTCATTCCTATAAAATAGACTTGTCTTTTTAATCTTTCGGATAAAGATAGTGAATGCGTGAATATTCAAAGACTATTCCAGAAATTAGACTCTTCTTTCCAATTTGTTTCAGAATGGGTTCTTCAAAACGACGAGAATTTAAGCAAATTACGTGATTCATGAGAACTAGCGTTTGAATGTGTGAAAATCAAACTGTTAACCTTGACTCTTTGTGAATATGTAGCGCACTTCTTCCTGAAATTTTAGTGTTTGTGCAGCCAATCCGGATGGACCTTACGAACTCACTGACTCAATGCGTAAGTGCCTAATAATGTTGAATTTTTTCAATTTAATTTCAAATAATGTTTCATTGCTTATGATAATGGATTATGTTTGGGAAGATGTTGTCATGGTTAGTAGATGTTGTGACTACAACCATTCGACCAAGAATGGAATGTGTTTACTATGTACCTTAACATAATGTAACAAAAAACATTTTAAAATATGAATTAGTCCATAACAAGAGAGTAAAATAACATAACATAAAGCATTCATATTCAGTAGAGAATTAGATCATTTGCAAAAGTAGTAATGAAATATACAGACAAAAAGGAAGTAGTAATATACAGTACATAATTCGATACCATATGTTACATATATCGGAAAATATATGCTATGATAAGCGTTCCGAATCGAATAAAATTTTGGTGGCTTTTCCCGGAAGAAAAGGAAGATAATGGAGAGTAACTTCTTCATTACAGTGTGCATTGAATTTCCAAAAGAAATGCACTTACAAGATTTTGGAATCTGAGAGAGTGTGTCTTAAGATATCCGGAAAAAAATGATGAACTGTACAGTGCGTGCATTCTGCACAAAAATGAAGATTGGTTAAGATTTAGCTTTTGTCACCGATGGAATGAGATATTTAAGTAACTTCAATTATTTGTTAAAGGGAAAAAATAGTATTTTTCCTACCCTGGTTAGTTATATATTCGCTTGTGATCAAACTATTGCTTTTTTATTGCGATTTTGGAGAAAAAAGGTTAACGCATTTAACATCAATACGGGAATCAGCTATCAAGTTCAATAATGCTTCTAAGTATGATAAAATTAATAATTTAATATACCTTTTGCTGGATTCCTTCAGTACTACGTTTGATGAATTTCAAAGAGATAAAAATACTGATATTTTCACAAATCCTTTTTCAGTCACTTTCTAAGACGTTAGTTGTTACCTACCTGAAATCCAAATTGAAATTATTGATCTGAGGCACCATATTACACTGCAGCTACAAGCGATCGGAATTGTTTCGAGTTTTAGAAATTTGTATCAACTAGCGATATTCCACGTTAACTTGATTTGAATGTCAGATATTGTTAAAGATTCGGATCACCATACATGTTTGTAAACAAATGTTTTCTATAATGAACATAATAAAATAAAATTATCGTTCAAGATTAACTAATGCATACTCAAAATACCAAAATTTTTTATCAACTACAAAAACTAATTCTAATATAGATGGCTTGGTAAAAAGATTATAAATTCAAAATTCACGTTAATAAATTACTAATAATTTGTTAGTAGTTTTAATAGTAATCCGTAATGGTCAAATGTTTCAAGTTATTCGTTTTCATTTAAAACCTAGCTTTAACTTGTAACTATTTGAAGCCTATTTCCCTTCAGCTCCCTTTACGGCCATTTTCTGGACGCAACTGAATCCAAACAACTCAGCTTCCAATTACTGAAAGCAAAGTCCATACTTAAATTCAGATGCAGTGAGAAAGATTAGAGAGAGACAGAAAGATAGGTGATTGATAAGAGGCTAGAGGAAAAGTAGTAAAATACACAGGGGATTGACGAGATTGTTTCTATCCGGATTCGGATCCAACGGCAATAGTGGTCAATTACATAATCCCTTTTATCCTATGTTGTGTACACGCGAGGGCTACTCCAAGAAGAATAATAGATAGGATGAATGCTGATTGTCTTATTAAATATTCCTTTAAAGTTCTATTTGTATATTTATTTTACGTATTACTCAGCTTTAACTATCAGGAACGTTTATTAGTAATGGAACAATTGAATCTAATCTATCAACGAGAAGAAACGCTTTCGTTACATACTGGTTGAATCTTTTAATATTTATTAACAATGAAATTTAACTGGAACTTTTGTTTCATTTATTACATTATTTTTTACTCTTCCACTATTCAGACTTATATATGAAAGAATGCGCAGATGGCAAAAAACTTGTAATCAGCTTAAAAATAGCATTTTTAATTTTTATATAAATATTTATATTGAAAAATTTGGATGTGGCATGCATGATTTGTTTTTGTTCTTATATGACACTTTTTCCAAAAGAGGTTGGCCACCTCTACTCAAAGATAATTACCAATTATTGTTTTTTAAGGAAGTCGATGCAGCTCTCTAAATATGAATATACAGAAAATGTGTTATTGCGAAAAAATTGAAAACTCTAGAGTGTTTTAGCACCGTATTGGACTAGAAAAGCTTTTGTTTCTCAACAAATGTGACTGAAATCGTGTTCTTCGTGTATGGAAATATGTTTTGTAAAAATTCTATCGACATTGATTCTTTTGCGATTTTTGGATGATGTTTGGAAAACGTTAGTATACGGAAAAACACTCCATGGATCGAATTATCCGGAAAGGAATTATTATGACACTTCTTTCTGATATGAAGCATTTTTAAATATTAGTGCGAATATTTTTATTGGGAAACTTCATCAAAATATTGCTATCATAAAAATATTAGAAATGCAATGCAGAAGTAACAATAATCTTTTCCAATCACACGCACCTACATAACATATCATTTTCTTATATATTTATGTTTATCTATGAATGCAAAGTACTTAGAATTATTAGATAATAGGCACAAATTGCTTTTAATTATTTTAAAATAATTCATCATCACAACTTATTTGTAGTTGGATTCTTTTATGAATAGAAAGTTATTAGCCACTCAGGTTATGGTTTTTGTTGGATCAATTTTGGCGTACCAGATCAATTTTCTATTTTTTATCGTTTGCATTAATTTTAATTACATTTAGCTGATATAATATGCAATTTAATAATTTATCGTTTACTTTAATTTTAATTACATTTAACTCAAACATATTGAATTTAATAATTTATCGTTTGCTTTAATTTTAATTACAATTAAGTCAAAAATAATCAATTAAATAATTCATCGTTTCCTTTAATCTAATATCGGAATTTTCAATATTTCATTGTTTACTTAATTCTTTTATTTAATCGAGTAATTTAATAATAAAAAAGCTCACCTTGTGTGGCTAAATCCATTCTTTGCAGAACTTTGCTTAGAAATTATATATATATATATATATATGTGTGTGTGTGCGTGTATATAAGATTTTACGCAAGTATCCAGTACTTGTTACCTGAACTTTGTATAAGGGATCTTTTTATTGACTACCACATTGTTTTGTAATTTTTAATGACATCATAGAACTCTACTTCTATGTACCGATTGTATTTTTTTTTCAAAAAAAAAAAGACACGTGAAACAGATAAACATATTATAAACATTCCATTTAGTTTATTAAGATTTTCTAAATCTTACTGACTACGAGAACATGTAAGTGAAGTAACTGTTTAAACATTCGCTCTCTCCCTCTAAACAAAAGTTTTTCACAAATACGTTCCATGAGGTTCGCATGAGCGAAAACACTCAAGACCTGTAAAAGTAATTTTTAAAACTCACCCAATAATATCTTTCTATTAATTGAAATGAAGAGATTCTGGGTTTCACTACTTGCGGTCCCTAAACAGAGCTTCTTTGTATGCGTTCACCCACCGCAATTTCCATCCTTAAACGAAGGCAGTATAAGAGAAACCGAAGGGGAGAGAAAAAGAAAGACAAACATTCCGTTTGAGACACTGCTCTTCCACTGGAAGAGGGGCAATATCGTTTAAACACCACCACACCAAACCATCTAACACCATCGACACGTGTTTCCTTTGATCTCCGATGCGACAAATTCCCCTCTCGTTTGCATACTCGGTTTTGCTTTGTCAACCTATGAATTTATCCACCTCTATGTTTCGTATAAATCTAACAGGGCTCGGTACTCAGCATTCCTGCGTCACCTCGCTTTTTTTTTTCAATGGGACATAATCCTGGTGCTGGCAGTTTCATTCACTACTTTATTTTCCCTCTTGTAATGTATACTTCAAAGTATTTTGTGTTATTATGCTCATCGCGACTTTATCTTAAAATTATTAGTTCACTTGAGGAAGCACTGTTGCACAGAAGTAAGCGCAAAATTATATTTTAGAAAGATAACATTTTTTTTTTGTTCGCTGAAGCGATCTAGTTCTACCAAAACTGTGTATTATTATTTAACATAAAATTATTTATCCTATTAAGATAATATTAATTTAAATGTTTATAAGGTCTTTTTTTCTAGTTATGGTATATTAAAATGTTTTGGGAATTGAAATTTATTTTTAAAAAAATTCATTTAGCTTATTAGATGAAATTAATTTGGCTTTTAATATCTTTATAAGGTAGAAAGTTTGTTAACCATCAACAATCGAAAGCTAATTTAAAGTCGCTTTATGTTTGTTTCATTTAATTTTTATATTGCACTAAATAACAAGAAAAAGATTTATCACATAATATCTTCAAAAATATTTATTAACTAAATCTTTTTCAGTCCTCGCTATCTTTCATCGAAAAAAAGTAATACAGTTTGTTGTAAATTTGTGGTTTGTCCGATGCCTTAGAAAAGGTAAAAATGAAAACAATTGTAAACATCTAAAAAATGTGTGAAAATGTAAAAACTTTCCGAGAAAAATTCATTTTGAGGTTCATGAAAATTGAATTGAGAAAGATGCAAACAGAAACCCAGAAAGTGGTGATGGGTGAAAGGTCTAGATCCCTAGCAGGGAAGAGGAGTTTGAGAATATCTACAGCAAAAAAAAAAAAAGTCTGATGTTTACACATATTTTAAGCAAATTTAAGAAAAAAAAACATAGATAAATTTATAAGTATATGCAATTAAAAAATGTTCTACGAATTTTTTCTTTCTTTGATAAATTTTGTAATATTAGTATCCAAAACAACATAGTTTTCCAATAATTTATAAGTAATGTCAATTAAAATAATTTTTTTCAATAATAGTGACCTTAAATGTGAATTAATTACATTCCATCATCAGTATGTTTAATCAAAATGTATTGTTCATAATTGAATAGCGTTTTCTAACATTTACTCAATGTATTTGTTTTGAAACCCTCAGAACATGAAATCCTTCTTTTATAATGACAACATATTCTAAGTAAGGGCTGCTGAATGTGCGCCTTCTTATCGATACGTAAATAATAAATATTTCTCAGGGTTTCAAAGCAAAAAATGCATTCAGAAATAGTCTGGATAAATCTTATGTAGGTAATCAATTATGAACAATTTTTAATAAGTTTACTTAAAATTCCAACTTCATATTCAAGATCAACAGAATTTTAAACAACTTTTAAAAACTTTACTATACATCACTAGGATTATTTCATAATTTAAGTTTTCTTAAACGAAATAAACGATTTTGGTATTTGTTTTCATGAATGCGTAGCAATAAATGCTTAAAATAAATTAGATATTCATTTTTCAAAATGTATGAAAAGAGAGAAATGGAGGTAATTTATGTAATAATATTTCATTAAAATTTTTAATAAATTATTCATAAATCATTTACGTCAAAAATTGATTTCTAGGCAAATATGCTGAGAAAACAATATTGTTTCATATAAAAGAAAAGCATTACTCAGTCTAATGAATATTAAGAAATGGATGAAAAGCAGATACTTCATACATTACAATGCTTAGATTTTTTTTATTCAAGTTATCTTCCTTTACGTATTAATTTTTTGAAATTAACAAGATAACCTCTTACAGCAAACTTTAAAAATTAAATAAATTTATGAATTGAGAAGGGATAAGGGTTAATAGACATGTGAAATGAATAGAATGTCTAAAAATATATATTTTATAGGAACTATTATAGGAATTCATATCATTTATCAGTGAATATATCAATATCCCAGAAAGTATTGAAGCACTACTTCTTTTTGTATTGTTTTTGAGCCAAGAGGGTTTTTTGGGTGAAATTTTGTTAAATACCTATTTCTTTAGCTGAATTGTCAGAAAGTATTTCTTCATATTGTAAATTCACAGGGTTCAAGAAATATACTTTATCACCTATTGAAATTTGATTTAAACATTTGTTAAAAACCTCATCACTATAGATAATTAAAAAATACTTCTACAACCAAAAAAATAAGGTTTCAAGAACTCAAGGATTTTAGTTTATTAATTTTGGATTGAAAATTTGAAATAAAAGGAGAGAGATTCAATTTGAAGAGAGACTCAACAAATGATAATAATTTGTTGAGTCTCTCTATATTTCTTATTAGCACAATCATTTCGAAACAAATACTCTTACTATTTAAAATAAAAAAAAAGAATATTAAGAACTAGAAAAAGCTGTTGCTTATATATATATGTGTGTGTGTGTGTGTGTGTGTATAATTTAGTCTCAATACCAAATCTGACTTGTGTTGAAATTAGGTTAGAAATCACATTCGGAGCTCGAATAAATTGACATTCAGCACTTCAGTGGTTTAGATTTCTAATGAAAATTCAGAGGGTTTCTTATCTACGTTTCAGAAAAGGACAAAAATATCACTTTTTGTCATACTCCTGAAGCTTTGTTTACTTCTTTTCGATTTCCTGTGAAATGGATTTATTTTTATGCCGATATACTGCGTAGAAAAAAGAATCCATCAATTCATGTTCTTTAACAGCAAAAATAAATAAATAAACAAAATGCTTCAACATCTTTTGCTTCTATTTTTCAGAGAAGTGGAAAAACTCATTTCGCAACATTTCTACGTGATAAGTGTCGGAGATTCACTTCTCATTTTCGCCCCCTCATCATGTCAGGTGTTAATAACTGTTTCCTCGTCATAAATGGGTTAGTCAAAAAGCTCGAGACCTCTATCAGGTTCTTTACAAATTCTTGGAGTGTGGATAGCGCACGTTTTTAATGGTTGCTGTCGGGCAACGGCGAGAGAGTGAAAACAAAGCTGCAAAAAAGGAGCGAAAGGGTTAGAAAGTTTCCTACTTTTATTGAGAACTCTTTTTTTTTTATTCCTCTTAAATTCCACGAAGGCATTTTTATAGTCACGAAGTAAAAATGTATAATGTTTTATTTTTGTGTTCATATGTACCATTCTATTAAATATTGTTTGCCTTTACCAATGCTAAATTCATAGTTTTGCGTAAAGATTGCTTTGGAAATAGTTTTGGAAATCTTAACTTCGAAAATTATGTCTTTTCACACTAAAGTAAATAAAAAAAACTAATAGAATTTAAGTGATTATATATGCTATATTTCGTTGCCGCTGAAATTCTTTTGAATAAAAATATCTTCAAAATGTTGAAAAAAACTACCAAATTATCTTTTTTTGAAAGACTGTTATGGAAAATAAATTTCAAATAATATGAACCAACTATGAAAGTGTTAGAATTCATGCATTGAAAGAACGAAATTTCGTTGTATCAATTCAAAAAGAAATTCAAATGGCATAATTACAAAAATTCTTGAAAACAGAATAATTGTAGTATGATTAATATGTTGTTTACTGATGTCAGAGTCAGAAGTAAAGTAAGGGCTATTGGTGATAGACTGCTTAACTTTGATCCCGTTTACGGTTTTATGAAGAAGATGGCGAAGCTATAGATACCTTCTCTCCTTACTTGAACACGATTCCAACGCAAAGACTCGGGCCCCGCATGATGGAATGTAACACTACCTGACAGGTCAGTAGTAAGTAGGGTGATCTGAAAGTTAGAAATGATCCTCCCCTACTCTTCCTTTTTACCTCGTCTGGACGGAAGTATCATTATACCCGATTCGAGCTGTACTACTTATCTTAGTATGGAGGGTTGTGCACCGCCTATTTGAACGTTATCTATCAACTGATAGCATCCAAGTTCTGCCACCCCTATCTTACTTTATTTTTAATTTTTGAGTTCTTACTGGAATGTTATCTATATTCCGATAAGGGACCAACGCTATTCAGCTTATCTTTGGTCTTGGAGTTTTTACTGGAATGTTGCATCTGTACCGATAAGCTAATTGTGTTTCATATACAACATTTTTTTTTAAAATTTGATAGAATTAACATAATAATAAATAAGATTGGGCTTTTAAAAAGAAAACCTTAAATTATAGTAATTAGCATAATGTTTATACAAAAAGTTTCTTTTTTTTTAAAAACCGGATCAGGTACTGTATAACATTGGCTAAACTCTTATTTGGTTCGTAAAAAATTAACTAAGAATTCCTTATATATATATATAAGATAAATTAGAAGCAATTTTTTTTTTATTTTTTCCGCATCAGGCTTCCGCAATAATTTTTTTTTCATTTAATACAGTTTTGTGCCGTTTTAATTAATAGAGCTATTTTAATCTGAATATAATAGAAGAAAAACATTCTCATTCTTAAACACACAGATATTTTTTAACAATTTTTTTCTTTTTTATTTAATAGAAATATTCTAATATGAATGAATTAGAAGCATTTTTTAAAATTTTTTCTCACTCAAGGCCGTTAATTGAATATTATTATTTTTTCTTTTTAATTAATGGAAATATTTTAATCTGAATAAATTTGAATTGTTTAAAATAAAAACTTTCAGTTATGGAATGACTACATTGGTCAAAAATATAAGTTTATTAAAAATTACTTAATGCTGTTAACATTTGAATATCAAGTCAGAATATTCAGCAATTCTTTAATTCTTTTCTGACAATTTTTATGTGAACAGAAAATGAATCTGACAGCATTAATTTACTCAAAGAGTCTGACTATTTACTTGAAAATTAGCAATATTGCATTGAACATACTTTCGAAATTTCTTTACATATTTCTTCTGATGTACAGAGAAATTGATTTTAGATTCTGAACAATAATAGTAAATATTTGCTATTTTTCAAAACTCTCATACTTATGCAATGTGTGGTAACGGAATGATAATTTTTTTTACAACGTCTTTTAATATGAAGTTTTGGTATTCACTATAAACTTGATCTTATTGCATGAACATAAATACTCTACATTTTTAAGAATACATCAACGAAAATACTATATTTGTAAGATTCTTATTTTTAATTTTATCGAACAATTGCTTAAAAATTGAATATTTTGTTGTTATGGTGTACAGCAATTCATTTAGATTCTTTTATTACTAAAGGCTTATTCATATCCGTTTCTTTGTCTAAGGAAGTAAAACAATAGGTTTTATTAATAAGTGTTGAATTTTTACTTACTACCAGGATGATAAACGCTATTTTATCGTTAGATTCTGAGAGTACATTGATAAGACAAGAACATTTTGAACTCCCTGATTCAATGTGCCTAACATAACATGTTTTGAATTTCTTTTTTGTTCAATTGGATTGTATGTTAAAATAATCAAGACAAAGCCGAAAATATTCGACTGTTTGAATGTGAAAAAAAAACTTTTTACGTTTACTTTGAATGGCTATTATATAACATTGACTGGTATGTCTTAGTTGCAGATTTAATTGACTTAAATAAAAACAATCCTTATATAAAACATTTTAAAAGCGGAATATTTCATTTTATGGATGTTGAAAAAGTCTTCACAAAAGTGGAAGTCATGTATGTAAGCACTAATGTATTCGATTTTTATTCATCTCTTTATAAATTTAGAAGGGTTTATGTTGTTTAGTAAAAGTAATTTTAAATATTTATTTTTGGAATTCCCTGAAATTATTTATTTATTCATTACACTAGAATAAAAAAAATTCAGAATAAGTTTAAGCAGCTTAAATTTATAGGCATTTAATTGAGGAGCGTTTGTAAGATGGGTCAGAGATGAGTTTCTTTAAGAAAAATTCCTCTATTTGCTTTCACTATGAAAATCGAAAATTATTTAAGATACGCATAAGACGAAGCCTTCCTAAGAAAGAAAAATGAACGGTTCTCAAGGAATGTTGTACATTACTTTTAAAAAATGTATCAATGGGAAAAAACGTACAAATTCTATATTACAATGTGTTTAATGCTCTTACATTAACATGGAAAGAAATTTAAAATACGCATTGGAATTCAAATAAATAACTTGTAAGCTAATTTTTTAACTGTGAGTATGTGTAACAAAATATGACAATTTTTTGTACAATGATACTGATTAGTATTAGTTTTTTTAGATTTATCTATAGGAATTTAATTAGAGAAATTACTAAGAAGCTAGCATTTGATTTTATAAGACAACAGTTGATATTTCTACAATTCCTTTCAATGAAAAAAACTATGAATTTTTAAAACAATATTCTAACAGAATAATTTAATAAATAAGTAATATATTTTCTACTCGTTAACTCCGATTTTGTTGTATGTAAATGTGGTCACACTCTATTCGAAATACACTTTGGTTTGGCCATAAGTTTGTACATTCTTTTTTAAGTTCTTTAGTAAAAAAAATCTTATATTTTTCCTTGAATTTATTTGAAATAATTTTTATAAAAACATTTTAAATATTTTTTGATCCTTTATATACTTTTTAAGAAATGTTATGTTCTAAAATGTATTTTCTAACTTTAAAATGTTACTAAAATCCTTATTTTTATCTTTCTAACATTAAGTAAAAAATGCTATACCTTAAAATTTACTTTCAAACAATAAAAACACCATTCTCCGTTAAACGCACATTTTTAATTTTCCTACTTTTTTCTTAACTTCTTTTTTGAAAAGCAATGCTTTAAATTTTACTTTCTAACATTTAAGAAATGCTAAGATTAAAGTTTTATTTTTAAACATTAAAAATTTTATGCATTAAATTTACATTTTAAATTTGAAACTGTTAAGTGTAATATAATATTATCTGGTATTAAAAGTTACGCTTAATATATTTTATTTATCAAATATTAAAAAAAATAATATTTAAAATTTTTATAAACACACACACACACACAGAAACATATACCTACATATTTAAGGAAATCAATAAAAACAGTAAAATGACTATAACTCATATATAAATTATTTTAATTCACTAAACATGCTAAGATTATAAATTTAAAAATAAAAATCTATTAATTAATTGAAAAATTATCAGAGAAATCACTAAATTTAAATTTAGGATAATAGAAACATGTGATTAATACGGATTCATACTTTGGAACGGAAAAATGTACGTTTATTGACGTGTGTTATGTAACTTAATGGTATGATCCTTTTAACCGCAATAAGAAATCTAGAGTAAATGTTCGATTCCGACCCTCACCGTCGTTCTAGTAACTCAAAATATCGATCGGTTAGGTGACTCAAAGCCAACTCCCCCCCCTCCTCCGCAAACAGTTGATTCCATCACCTGTTGAAAAGTATTTCCTCTATCCTCCTTTTGTCGCAATCCTAATAGTTTTCTCCGATACACTTCCAAAACATTGAGGAGCATCCATAGAGAGAGAGAGAGGAGCAGGCGGGATGGAGAAGCTTAGGGTTATCATGTTTTGACAGGTGGTAGAACGAAAATCTAAGATTGCCACATTTATCAGTTTATCGCTTAAA
>BMAW01114987.1:27334-38597 GCA_019974015.1 Nephila pilipes | reverse complement strand
CCAATTTGAACAGTATTAACATTTGTTATTTATGTTTCAATTACATTGGACTTTCAGCTTTCTATTTTCCTGAAATTTAACTTTGTAGAACGGTAAATAAATTTTCTATGGAAGTTCAAAGTGTGTATACATTTTTTTGAAGCACCCTGTATATGTTCCCTAAGGTGAAATCTGCATTAAAAGGAACAGGATTTTAGTCGGTTGCAGCTGTGAAAGAAAAATTGGCCACGCATCCGGATGGTGAGGGCAGAAGTCGTCTTCCAGGACTGTTTGGAAGGGTAGAAGATTCGCACGGAGCGTCATAGGGAGAGAGGAGGGTTGTATATTGAAGATGATAATAGGTAAATATGTGTGAGATCAAAATGAAAAAGTTTTTACTGTGTCAGTCTCGTTATTTCATAACCAACCTTGTATTTAATTTATTTGTGTTGAACGTTGAAGGGAAATAAACAATGTCCTTTTTCAGTATTTTATTTATATATTTTAACAATCCTTTTTTGTTTCTTTAAAAACTTCTGCGTTCATATATTTTACACTCACACACACTTCTAAAACTTTTTACTAATCAACAAATTCTAAAATGTACCTATAATAAACATTTTATTATATTTACAAACATATTAGAAAAAAATGTTTTGAATATGGGAGGTTCCCTCTTGTTCAGTTTGCGTTATTTAATTTTACCTTTTAACGGATATTTATTCCGTAAAATTTGGGATATATAAAATAGTAAAAAACAAACTGTATGTCTTAAGCCCGGAGCTAAAAATGCGTGGTTAAGGGGGAAATTAAACTGTCGGTTTAAACTTCAATTCATCATTCTCCAGTTACTTAACTGAGAGTTTCTTCTCCTACGAGTTACTGATTGACCTCATTAGTCATAATATACACCGTGATTTGAAATGATTTGTTTACATGTTAGCTGCATTTATTTGTACATCAATTTCGTTTCGATTAATGATCATATTTCTTACATTATTCAATTAAAAAAATGGCTAGAAATATTCTTAGTATATATTTTTTTTATGTATTATTTGTTTTATTCTTGTTTAACTGTGTTGTTGAATGTAGTTCGTGTTGATAAATCAGACTGTTCTTCTGTTGTTTGCTTGTACATTTGTGATGTAAGTTGGATTTTTTCGACCTAAAAACATATATTTTTAAACTTTTAAGGTTTGTTGAGTTGTTCTCACCCTTATGTTTTGACTAAACTTGTTTTGTACTTCAAAATAAAAGATTTTTGTTTTATAAATATTTTTTTTTAATATTACAAGATCATCGGTTGATTCTAACATGTGAAATTATTTATTCTAGTATTGCATTTATTATAAACCATCTGAATATGAATGCGAATAGTTAAACCATACCTAAGCATTTCTAAATTTTAGTATCCTTCGTACTTAAATACTTTTCATTTCTCACATGTATAATTATAGTGCAGTATTTATATACTGATTTATGATTAAAACGGTTGTAATTTTGTACTTTGAATTATAATTCTTTTAATTTGTTTCGCAAACAAAATCCATTTAATCATAAGCTGATTATAATGTTTTTAAAAACGAATCAAATGTATTGAAAAGTAAATGTATTAATGATTATAAGCAACCGAAAAATGATATGTAAATATATATTCAGTACACTGTTTCAAATTCAATAATTTTTTAGCATTATGATTCTCCCTTTTTTTATTTCGTTTTCTTATATAAAGTAATATTTTTAAATCAAATATGTTTTCTACTTATATATTTTAATGTTAAATTAAGTAGAGAAATTGAAATTCTGACTATGAATGACATATACCAAAACTCATGTTATTCATGTATATATATATATATATATATATATATATATATATATATATATATGTATATGCTGGATTTTCCAGCTAATTATCAAAGTATTAATTGTATTTTCAAATGTACTGTTAAATCAGTTCCTCAGTTACTTCATAGATAGCACCACGAATCAGGGTGATGTGATAACTCACGCAGCACCTCCAATTTCTGAACAAAACTGAGAGACTTTTAGTTCTTCCTCGTCACTCTTATCCTCTGTTCTTCTTCCGATGAAGCTGAACTGCGAACGCCAGAGAGTGTTCCAACTCCTATCGCCGATATGGGATAAATTGGGCTGCCATCTATCTTTCTCCAATGAACTAGTTAATCCAAAATCCCCTGTATATAGTAGTTTTATAAATATTTTCCCTTCATTTCTCCTTTTAATAAACGAAGTAAAACAACTTCAAGCCTTATCGCTCAATTGGTAAAATGTACAAAGTCCTCATACAACCCGGCAATGGAACTGCTCCCCTAGATAACCATATCTTTGCAAAAGAACCAAACAGTGTAGATTCGGGATGCCTCACGTAATATAATAAAGAGTATATATATATATATATATACTGCTGTTTGTAGAAAATGCAACACCATGAAAGAATCATCAGAATCAAATGAAATTTAATGCAGAAACGACTTGTACTGATACAAATAAATGATGAAATTTTCAAAACAAAAGAAACAAATTAAGCGTCCGAAATCAGTATTTGGTGCAGCCACCATGCGCTGCAATAAGTGCTGCTATACGACGTGGCATGGAGTCAAACAGATGTTGAATATCTGCTTGAGGAAGAGAATTCCATATCGCTTGTATGCGCAACCAAAGTTCGTCTTTGGAAACTGCAGGACGCGGATCACGAGCGAGACGCCGACCAACCATATCCCACACGTGCTCAATAGGCGACATATCCGGTGAATAAGTAGGCCAAGGAAGAAGTTGCATGCGTTGTGCTGAACAGAAGTCTCGAACAGTCCGCGCAACATGTGGGCGTGCATTATCCTGCTGAAAGATAGCTCCAGGGATGCCTTGAAGGAAAGGAACGACTTCGGGCTGTAGCACTTCACGGACGTACCTGTTGCTATTGAGATTACCCTCAATTCGTATCAAATTGGATCGTCCATGATACGAAATCGCACCCCAGACCATAACTCCGGGTGTTCGACCACTATGTCGTTCAATAATACACTCAGGAAGGCAGCGTTGACCGGCATAACGTCTAACACGAACACGGCCATCATGGGTCCACAAATTGAAGCGTGATTCATCTGAAAAGACAACTTGGTGCCAATCAGCTCGCCTGTCTCTGTGCTCAAGAGCCCACTGCCGACGCAGCCGTCGATGATTCGCCGTGAGGGGAATCCTGTATAAAGGCACCCTTGCACGCAATCCACGGCGCAGCAGACGACGACGAATTGACGAAGCCGACAATTGTACACCTGTAGCAGTAGACCAACGTGCTGCCAGCTGCCTGGAGGAAGCTGTGCGATCATTCACCGCCATGCGGAGCAGGTGTCGATCATCGCGCTCTGACGTCACCTTCTGTCGTCCAGTGCCTGTTTTTCGAGTTGTTCGGTGCTCGTCGGTCCACTGCTTCCAAACTCGCATCACTGTGGAACTGTTCCGCTGCATACGAGCTGCTATTGCGCGATAGGAAAATCCTCCTTCTCGAAGGCCGATTATCCTCCCTCGTTCAAACTCCGTAAGTTGCTTGAATTTCTTATTCTTCCGTCGTGGAGGCATACTCAGGTCTCACTAAACGTTTGCCACTAACAAATAATCATAGACTTTTTTCAACGTCCCGCTACAGCACTTTATTTATACGCTTTCAGCATCAATTCAGAGGGCGCTGCGCGCGCCGCGCACGCGCGATGGCTCTGAAACTTTATTAATTTGCATAATATCCTATAATTGACATTTGCTGCGAATTTCATTTGATTCTGATGATTCCTTCATGGTGTTGCATTTTCTACAAACAGCAGTTTATATATATATATTTACTCTTTAAAGTTGTATTTTTAATGGAAATGATTCTATGGGGAAAATACATAATTTTAAGAAATTGAAAAATTAGCATTCTATAAATCTTGAATACCGCTTAACTATCTCTCACATTGCCTTATCATGCAAATGTGATTCTTGTTTCTTTTGGCCAACACCAGAACCTCAGTTTTGCTTTGTAATTCATCATAGCACGAGCATATCTTAAATATATATATATATATATATATATATATATATATATATACTGAAAATTTAAGAAAGAATAATTTAAAATAATTAAAAAGACAAAAAAAGAATAATTTAAAATAATTAAAAAGACAAAAAACCAGAAAGAAATGTAACAATGAAAGAAAAATAAAAGAAAATATGGAACCCAGCAAGTCAAAAAGCAATATCGGGCTGAGGACCGATTAAGCGGGGTTAAACTAGTTTAATGGTACCAACCTTCCCCCTTTGCGACTTGGTAGGCTGAATTAGGAAATCCAAATTGCAAAAAAGTTCATGATTAAAAGATGCAAACAAATTCAGCGATAAAATCTACAAAAATAAAATCTATAATTCCTGGTAGGCTGAATTGGGAAATCCAAATTACAAAATAGTTCAATGATTAAAAAAATGCAAAAAATTTTTTCAACGATAAAATTTACAAAATAAAATCTATCATTCTAAAAATTATCAACAGATCAAAATATAAAAATTACTTACAAAATTCAAAGAAATGAAGATTCAAATATGTGAGTAGTAAGACGGAATTTTCTTTAAGCTTCAAGATGTATATCACATACTCAAAATGAAAAAATATAACACATCATCACCATATAAATTGAAAAAAGATTTAAATCATTGTTTGATTGGTAATAAAATGTAAAAGGATGCAAATAATTGGTTGGTAATAAGTTGTATGGTAAAGGAGTATAACGGTCCAGAGAGTGAGTAAAAATGTAAGCTGTGTAAATGTAAATAAATAGATTCTTCACGGCTAGACCACTAACAAGCCGACTTTGTGGACCTATTGTTGTGTGGTGGATTTGAAATTGGATCACGATTCGCAAAGATGTTTAATATGTTTGTGATGTATATAAGTATTTAAGAAATTTATTGGATAATCATGATCCAAACAGTTGTTGAAGAATTTTTTAATGTTATTAAATTTGTCTATTTTATGTGTGGTTAATTTGTTATTACGTAATAAAAAGCCCAATAAAATATTCCTATAAATGGATCTGTGTAGATTACTGTTCCAAAAAGGTATTTTAATTACATTGAATTTGAATCTCTCTCTTTTATCAAAAATTTTACTAATAAGTCTATTGTCAACTATTTGCAAATCGAGATCTAAAAATTCTACTGTATTTGAATTAAGATTAGTTTTTAATAATTTGAGGTAATTAGGGTAAAATGAAATATTTGGTTTGAAATCCTCAGTTTTACCTAAAATTTATATATATACTTTTTAATATATATATATATATATATATATATATATATTATATTCATGTATTTCTTAAGGTTAATTAAATTAGTTAAATTGTGTGAGTAAACATTATATATAAATATTTAGTCCTTTTGTATTATATCTGCATTATCTTACAAAGTCTAATGAATAATTAATA
The DNA here is from genome assembly GCA_019974015.1 of Nephila pilipes. Taxonomy (NCBI): domain Eukaryota; kingdom Metazoa; phylum Arthropoda; class Arachnida; order Araneae; family Nephilidae; genus Nephila; species Nephila pilipes. The sequence continues at coordinate 33,144 of BMAW01114987.1, read as the reverse complement.
TTAGCTTAGGATTTCAATGAATGAATGCGATTGATTTTATTATGAATAAAAATTTCATATTTTGAGTAATAGGATAACGTGTTCCGCTTTATCCTATGGTGAACATTTATAAGTGTATTTACTGTTTAATGAATTATATATAAATATAGTGTTTTTGTCATGTATCGAATACAAAAGAAATTATTTAATGATTTATTCTTCGATTTCATATAGTTAGGAATTTAAAAAATAAGATTGTTTCTGCCTGGAAGTTCTGGTGGTCAACTTGTAATATCGGTATTCAGGTTCAGTCCTATATTCCAAGACTAAATATTAATTTTTAAAATTCTAATTCTGTTCTTATTACTCGCTTCTTAACCGGTCATGGTCCCTTCATTTCTTATTTAAATCGTTGTAATTTGAAAAATACAAATTTATGTCTCTGTGGCTCTGTTGGAGATGCTGACCACTACGTTTTCGCTTGTCTTTTACCAGAGATTTTCATTTAAACTGTCCTGTTGTTGAAGCGAAACCTATTTGGATGAAAACAGAGTGTGAAAATCTTTATTTGCAATTCAAGTTTAAATGCTGTATCCTTATGGCTTGTAAAATTACCCAACACATTTCATAATTGTTTCTATATTTGATTGCATTTTTTAATATTTCTATTTTTCTTACTGTGTGCTTATAATTGAATACCTTGTATGTATGTTTTTGTATCTCTAGTACTTCATTCTTAGTTCACGAGTTTGTGGATTGCTTTTACATTGTGACATTTAACCTAATATACTCGTACGTCGTCAGTTATAAGTGTTATTTCTGCAGGAAAAATTCCTTCTCTTAATTTTTTGTTCCTTTCATGGACATTTCCTGCTCTGTAAGCATACTGTAAGCTTTTATTTACATGTGTATATTGAAATTATATAATATTTCATATTCTCTATTCTAACATTTACTGCTTTATCTTACCAAGCTGAAGAAGAGAAATCCCCCCCCCCCCCCGCAATAAATGCTTAAGGCTAGGGTGATTATCTCCGAGAGGCCAGTTTGTATTCATAACCCTTTACGTGACCTTTGTCCCCTTGTGCATTCAACCAATATTCTTCGTGTTCTTTCTGAGTGCCGCGTTTATAAACCATCTCACCTCTATCATCGCATTTTGTTGAAATGTAATTTGCGCATAATTGAATGTAAAGTACACAGTAGTAAACCTCCTTGGTTTTAAGCTTCGACGTTCAGAGAAATATCCTTTTCCCGAAGAAATCAGCAAACATTTAAGTTACTAAATAATATTTTAAATCTCTGTTTAAGCAAAACGTTTTATCTTAAATCGTAGCATTCTATTCTTATGTTTCCTAACTCAAAGCATTAAAAAAGATGACCTACGTTTGCAAAGAAACAAATAACTTCTCTGGAGTATTTTCATCTATTGCTCAGTCAAGTAGCTGTAGGAAATTTTTTGTGAAGTAACTGCTCTTTTTTGAAGATAATAACAACAAATAGTCACACTCAATGGAATACTCGAGAATTCCACTCGAAACACCCTTTCTGGATTGCAAGAAGATGCTACTTTCAGCTGAAAAGCAACTGGAGAATAATTAAGTATCTCCTTTTGTCTCTCGGCGTTTAGTTCCGTTCGTCCGTTCAAGTATGGAATATATTTCACAGAAAGTATGTGGATATAATATCTCAATTGCGAATCAGTTTTCTGCACTATTTTCAAGTATAGTTATTTAACTTATTAAAGTCGTTAAAATCTTGCATTTGGGGAAAATTATAAGTATCATTTTATTATTTTATTAAAATGTTTGAAATATCAGCGTTCTAAACCTGATTTTATTCGGACATAACGAATAGTAGAAATTATTCAATCGTTTTAGAATTAGATGTTATAGATAGATGCTTCATAATTGGAAATAGTACCTTTTTTGCATGGTTTTTATGGAAACTACACTTTTGTTATTTTTTTAAATTTAAATAAATAACCCAAACCCATGACAAATTTCTTTTCTAATATTTGGAATAGTTGATTTTCGTATTATTATTGGATTTTTAAGTGATTGCTATTTGTAAATTTATGCAATTTTAAAGTTTATATGAGTATTACTAATTTTTTTTAACTAAAACCCAGTAATACCGCTTCTTTTCCCCATATATTCATAAATACAAAAAATCACTAAAAGCCTTATATAAAGCTCTTAACATAATTCATTTTTATGTATTTATTTAAATTTATTCTTCTTAAAATTATTCTTTTCCGAAGAAAGAGTTTTCATGTATATGATAACATTTAAGCTTTTCCCATTTCCACTCCAAATCATATTATTTTCCGTATCGGTTTTTGACGTCACCGCATCGGTGTTTAGGACATGAGCTATCGAAAAAAATATATAAGAAAGACTCAGGAAAAGTCAAAATAGTTTTATTTTATCAAGTAGAAGAATCATCCTCATCCAAAGATTGTATTTAAACATTCTACTGCTCTCAATAACTTCAAAATTGGATCCGAGTCAGGAAAATTTATTTTTATTCTGAGTCCGAGTAAAATAATTAATTTATATGAATTTTGGTTTATTCATAAGGTGAAGCTCTCAGATAACCTCTTCGCTGAAAACGTCAAAGGAAAGGAAAAAGGCGAGAATCGGTTACAAATTTTTAAAAGTATTTTCATTTATATTTTAATCAAGATTTCCGCAATTATAAAAATATAGCTTCAAAATTTAGATAGTTTTAAACATATGTTATTCTGATCTTGAAATATTTTATTTACTTAATTTTATTAAAATTATTTTAGCAAAGGAATACATCATTCGACAAGGATATTTGTTAACAAACGTTGACACTAATCCTTTGCTTCATAAGAATAGCTATTTCTTTAATGTTAAGTTGTTTCAAATCATTTGTGCATATTGAAAGCATTGTTAAAACAAACTAAAATACAATCAATCCTGATTAATAGGATTTAAAATGAATTTATTTAAAGCCTGTGACATTGGGCTATTCGCAGTTTTCTCCTCACTAAACTTGGGGACTTTAATTAAGATTGATTGCACGAACTAAGCAATTTCTTCCCAACCAAAATGAAACGTGATAAGGTAAATTAGAGTTAGGTAGAAGTAAAGTGAACTGAACAAGATAGGAAAGTATGTAAGCCAAGCGAGAGGTCGAGTGATTCAAGCGTTAAATATATGCCTAGCATAGACGAGATCAAGAACTGCTACAAACAATAGTAACCGTGGTGGAGTTACGAAAACAAATCAACATCCAGTTTGGTGTTGTGGTAAGACTCTCTTAATTCGGTATTATTGAGACGGGTGAATATATCTTGAGTGTTACCTTGGAGAGCAGGAATTCATTTATCATTATAGTGCAAATCTATGGAATAAATATTGTGCGTGAGAATTGTCTAACGTCTTCTTGTATAAGTTACTGACTTTTTAGTGTTAGTATATTTGATTGAGTTATGGCACAAGAGGCGAATAGGAATACTATGCCGCCACAAGATTATTTTACATTACGAACAATTCAACATAATAATGTTTTCTCTTTTCCACGAATAAATAACGATAATAAAGTATACCATTAAATTTGTAAGACAAATAATAAGCTTGTGAAACATTACTGTTATTGTTTAATGTGTTTTGATTCATAGATGGTTGTACGAGGTTTGACGATTGGTTACGTAATTTATCTTTAAGCAATTTGCACCTCCACCGTTTCTTGAACAGCAGGATTCAATAAAAACATAAGTTTTCGAAAATAAAGATTAGTACTACGCGCAAAAAGTAAATTCTTTAATTACAGAACGTAATTAATATTTTATGAAACTTTTGCTTGTGTCGCGAGAATTATTCACACAATATGTGATTGTGTACTTCAAAATATATTCGATTTACATAAATGCAAATTACTTGGACAGCAAATCTTTTCAAATGTATTTTAAATCAAAATAAAAAAAAGTTCTACAATCTATTATCAACGCTTTAATATTACTTCCTTAATCTAATTAATCCCAGCGAAACTTTCACTAAAAATAAATACTCTAAAATTGTGTTGCTGTAACAAATATTTTTTCGATATAATCCAACGGTGGATTTCCTTGTCAATTCTTATACTCCATGTTTGGTATATGAACTGCTTGGCATTATTGTCGCCATAAGTATAAAAAGGACAGTAAGGGGAAATGCGAGATAATGGTATATTTATGAAGATTTCTAAGCAAAGCTAAAATGTCAATGACTGGATTTCGTGAAAGTTTATCATTTCGCGCTCCTGATTGTAATTGTTTGAAATAGTTAATGTAGATATCTGAAAATATTATGTGGTAGGAGATGTATACTGTGTTTACATTAATCAGTTTTTCATATTTGATTAAGGTTTCAATACACAAAAATCTCTATTTATTTAACGTTTGTTTTGTTTTTGTTTAATCAGATAAGTATTAAATACATTTACTAGCGTAAAAAGAATTTAGAAAATATTTATAATATTCAGTGTAAATGAAAAGTTTTTCAATTTTTTCTGATTTATACATAAAATAATGTTTTTATATAAAGTCTATATTCATATTTAAATACAAAATAAATAAATTTGAGAACATAGAGAAATTTGAATGAAATTTTCCATGGAAAAGAAAATAATTTTTAAATTTTTTGCAATACAATTTTTTTTTTCGGAAGAAAAGTTTTTAAATTTTTTTAGACGTGAAATATACGGGTAAATTACAAAAATAATAAAAATATATGCAGGATTTTTTTTTATTTTACAATATGTTTTAATTCTCCAAGTAAACTTTAAATAATAGTCTTTTCAATACCATATCTTCGAGAAAAATGTATATGAATGAAATGAAGGATCATTGAAAAATACTTAATATCTTAAAGCTATGCAGGCCAAACATACAAATGACGAGAAAATTACTGTAAGTTACACATCATTAGGGATAAAATTATTCAAGTTAGAGACTTTTTCAATAAAACAGTGCTTTTTTTATGTGCTCATAGATTTTTTATTTTTCAATAACCTTTTGTTTTGATTGCATTCACTTTTCTCAAAATAAATATTTCTCGTTCAAAATATTAGTTACTTTTAAAAAATCGTTTTGAAATTTCTAAAAATTTAAAAATTAATTTTTTACTGTTCTGCAAAAATATACTTAAGACTTTTTATTGTTTCGATAAGTTAATCAAAATGATCACTACTGTAAAAGAATTTGGAGTTCGTAATGCACGCACATACTGCAGTGCAAATGATTTTTTGTAATTCTAAAAATTTAATTCAAACATTTAAGTCTAATTCTACATTTTGTGCTTAAATATAAGAGGCTGATTTATAAATATATTGCTTTTTATTTTAAATAACAAGAAGCGAACTAATTGTAATGTATAAATATAGCGAGAAATTTTAATGACTGAAATATTTTGGAATATTCTTTATAAATAAAATTATAGCTTATATGAACATGTAGTGCGAATGAAATATGTTATTATTCGCACTACATTTTATGAGGTGTGGCTATTAGATAACAAGACTGACTCACTAAACATTTTATTTCGTATCATATGTATTTACTTATTATCTCCTTCAATATATACCTCTCCTCTATTCCTACAACACTCCATGAGAATCTATGTTCGAATCAATTCTGGAAGTCTTCTGTCAGCTCCTTCAGGATGCGTGCTGCTTTTTCTTTCTTTCACAGCTTCAACGAACTACTCAAATCTTATTCCTTTTGATGCAGATTTCATCTTGGGAAAAATAGATAAATAACTTGGCTTGGTATTCGGAGAACAAGGCGGATTGTCTAACACACACACACACACACACACACA
>BMAW01114987.1:1134-17334 GCA_019974015.1 Nephila pilipes | reverse complement strand
CTTCCATCATTTTTTTGATTAATTTGTCCAAATCAGCTGAGTGTGGTAGTTGTTCATTAAATTTTGTTTCCTTCTGTGTGGTTTGGCCTATTTCCGGTGGACTCTTGTCTCCCAGGGTTTCTTGATGGTCTTGGGTGTTATTTTGAAATTGTCCATCCAGAATTATTAGAATAGGCCAGAGAAATAGTATTTCCCAGTAGTTGAAAAATAAAAAGCGGATGGAAAACCACAGCCACACAAACAAGATAACTTTTTCTAGATCCATATTTGAAATTTAATTTGAAATAATTATAAATAATTTCGATTCGGAGAATTAAATTAAGTTGTTAAAGTTTAAAAAATCGAAATAGTGAATATTTTAGCGGTTATTTTAGCAAAATACGGAAGGAAGTATTTTTTTCAGGCACAGATATCAATGTAAAATTACATTCTGAAGCCAAACGCCTGTTACAAGGAAAACAATGCTAAGTTTTAAACAATGATTTATGACATAACAAAGGTTTGGGTTAAGCTAATTTTCAAATTGATTCTTAAAATCAATTGTTACTCACATCTTAACAATTGATAATTCTAAAGTATTGTGTAATAATTTTTATTATTTTATAACATGAGTGAATATCAATACTAAGGTAATTTTTAATCCTTTCGCTACCGGAGGGAGAAAAAAGAAGTGCTTCTCTGGGCCCGCGGCTTCTTACCGCGAAGTGCCACTCTGTGCCCAGACGATTTTGGATATTAAGCCTAATTCGTGTAAAAAATTCCTCTAAAAACGGCTATTCATTAAAATATTTTGATATTTACATATCTTATTTAAAATATATTAAACTTAATGTATACAAAAGAAAAAAGGATTTAATCGAAAATTGAATGTTTTATACATAAAAATACATAAGAAAATCATACTTTTAAGAAAATATATTTACATATGTACCATTATATGGACTATATAGATATAAAAGATAAATCTTATTTTGCTGTATGGTATATTTATAAAAAAAATTCAATCATAGTCCAACGTCATATGTCTTACACACATATTTTGACGCTTCACGCAAGATTTTGAGCAACGGATACATCTTAGTCCTTTTTTTTTTACTTCAATGTCTATGTACAGATTTGAATTATTTTCGCTAACATTACTGTCAGATTCATTTATTATTTTGAATATCTCAGTATCAGATAAATACTTTCTTTTCGTCATGACTGTCGCTACAAATAAAAACCGACTGAATGAAAAGAACAGCTGAGAGCATTTGCTATTTAAAGCCCTAACCCCCCTAAGGGGCCATAAATTATAAAATTCTAAGAAGCAAGCAAGAAAGAAAAAAGTAAACTGAAAGCAAGTGCACGTTTTAAATCATGTCATTACATTTAAAGAACCGCGCCGCAATATCTGCTTTTAACAATAATCAACTCCCCCCTTCCTCCAGATATCAAGAAGTGAAATACAAGCCTGTATCACCAAGGTCAATATTCCAAATAACCTATCGATATAGATTTCGCGGTAATGTAACTCCATCTAGTAATATTAAAAAAATCAAATATAACGTTCTTTTTAAGCGTATCATTATTGATACGCTGGTCTGCAGAAGGCATTCCGGAGCCTATCTATAATGATACACTGGTCACAGAAGAGCCACCTCGAACGTATCAAATGTGATACGCTAGTAGTGAACGGGTTAAACATATTTTACATGCTCATACATACATGCATACGAAAAGGGTAAATTTATATGATGAATATGGAATAATTTGCTGATAAATCGAATAACTGAAATGCCCTCATTTATGAAATTTATTAAACTGCCTTAAATCACATTCACTCTTATAGCTTAAAAAATTAAAAACATTTTTGTTCACCCCTTTAATATAGTGAAATTATATTTTACAGTATTCACGAATCTTTCTTAGTAATAAAATGGATGATTATTTTTGAAATCATAATATTAATACCTTCGTGCTCAGCTAACATTCTAAGCAACCGTTTTTTAAAAATGTATTGCAGAATAGGCTAATGTTATTGTGACGTCACGGTCACATGCCATAACAGGACTCGAACTCACGATTCGATTGAAAAAAACCCACTTCGTGATCTGGGGATCATGATCATTCTGACATCGTGACCTAATCTTTGAATAAAGTAAAATATGAAAATCGTTTCTAACAGCAAAAGTTAAAAGAACAATATGAGTAACACAAAAAGAAAAAAAAATATAAAAATAAAATGGTGTTATACTGCGCTATAAAATTTTAATGCATTATATTATGCGGAAGCAATTGATAAATATTTGTTTCAATGCTCTTTGTTACAGGAAAAAATAAATTTAAAAATAAATAAAATTTGCTAATTGTTTTAAAGTTTCGCTGTTATAATATCCATTATTTTTATATTTTTTTTTATAAAGTTAATTTATTATATAAAATAATGCTTAATGTTTTTTTTTATTTTACTTCAATAAATACGTAATATCATTTTCCCAATTTATAGATGATTTTTTTTTCATTCCTAGGGAAAATATTCTTTGCGTCTATTATAATCTTATTCAAATTTGCACGAGTTATGTAAGATGAAATGTTTAACAAATAGGTATCTTAATTTTATAATATTCTAATTGAATCATATTTGTGTTGTTTTTAAAACCTTGGATTTGAGATGCTTGGTGAAATATTTCGTATAATGAAGTTATATTAGCTTTTTATCATTTAGGTTTGTTATGAGTCTAAAATCCGTGCACATATCTGTTCGGCTGATGTTATATACGTATAAAACAAAAATTGAGCACATATCTTCAAAACGAAAGGGATACCAAAGAAAGCAATTTTAAAAATTGATTCGTTCTTTGCAAAACTAATTTAAATGTATTGTTTAAAAAAGAAATATACTTTTTCTGTGGAACGAACTGATCGCTTACGCTATCCAATTCAATTTTAGTTAAATTGACTAAACATTTAAAAAATTAATTTTAACGTGAAGTAGCTGAAAAAATGAGCTTATTTCATACTTAGTTACCTTGAGAGGAGGGATTGAGAAAAAGACCTTCAAATGGTGAGGATACAATGAGAAGAAAACATTAACCCTCTATAGGTATCATAGGTGAAAAATCGCTCCATATAAAACATTTTTCATAATATTATTTAAAAACTAATTTTTTGGTAACAGTGATTTTTATCAAGTACGTAGTCAGTAAGGCGGTTATCCAGAAAAAATTCTCCTTTGTTATATTCTTTGTTAGCAGCACAACAATAAAAACTTATCTGAGTTGATATTTCCCCCATAATACAGAAAGTATTTTTGAAATTTACATCGAAAGATTTAATTTTCGTTTAAAGCTACACAATACGCTAAAAATGACACATTTATCGAAATTTTTTTTTTTTTTTTTGTATTTGCCTATAGCCCATACGATTGGAAATCTTACCCCCAAATTTTAGATCTAATTACCAATTAGTGTTTAAAATATTTGAAGTTCTCTGAGTATTGTCAGTCACCATATTTGACAGCTGAGGTGGCGTGGTTAGTTTCGGTTTCCTTTTAAAGCATTTTCCCATTCTTAAATTTAATTAATTACTAATATTTTTTAATAAAATCGATACTAGCAGGGAAGTGGTTATTAACTGCAACTTTCACTACTAAAATCATTTCTGTTTGTTTATATTTTGAGTTTTTGGGTGCTTATAGTTAAGCTAAAATTGATTTAAAAAAAGGTCTTTCTCAAGACCAATATTTACTCTGCATATAATTTATATAACTTAAAAGCTTTTTTACTTTGCTTAAGTTAAGTTTTTTCTGTTGAGAGAAAATGACACGGAAAAAACTTTCGCAGCTTGCTAAGAGACACAAGATTTCTAAGAGATGGTGTACTGCTGAAAATGACTATTCTAAAAACCAGCTTTTAGTTGATATAACTACCGACTTCAGAATACCAATGTCTTGAATACGAGTTCTACAGATAAAAGTAAACATTTCAGTGATGTTCCAAATTACATTATAGTGGGTACTGAATGTTTAAATAATTTGTTTACACATCATTTATGCAATATTTGTCATAATGCATCTTTAAAACTTTGCTTTGGTCAAAGAAATGGATATAAAATAAACGTTGTATGTGTTAATTGTGACCAAACCCAAAGTGAAACATGATCTTCAAAACAGTTGGTTGATACTAAATTACATCAAATATCAAATGTTAGCAAGCATCAATTTTTTAATGCTCTATTTGATGTAAATATGAGATTAGTGCAAGGTATGTTAAATTTGGGACTTAGTTACTCGGCTTTAGAAATATTCTGCATGCTCATGAATTTAAATATAATGTCTAGTAAAACTTTTAATTCCTACAAGGCAAAAGTTCTGAATGGACATCTCGTTGGGTCAAATCAACTGTTGCTTGATATTCGTAAAGATGTCAGAGAGGCGTATGGCTCAAGGAATGATAAAGATATAGTTGATATTGGAGTGTCATATGATGAAAGCTGGCTGACAAAAGGACATACATCAAACATCAGAATAGGATGTGTTATCGACTTGCTGACTGGCTTTGTGATAGACTACGAAGTAATGTCAAAGCGGTGTGGAGAATGTGAACAGACCAATTTTGCGCTTGAAGAAGACTACTCAATTTCGTAAGTATGAAGGACATCAGGATGTTTGTAATGCTACACATGTCGGATCATCTGGTGCAATAGAAGTAAATACATCTGTGAAATTATGGGAAAGATCTGAGAGCATTGGCTTTCGGTACACAACCTTGCTCTCTGATGGGGATTCTAAGGGTTTTTTAGAATTAAAAGAAAGGAATGTGTATGGAAGTGAGATTCATATTAAAAAAGAAGAATGCATCAACCATGTGAGCAAAAGATTAGAAACAGCTTTGAGGGAGACAGTAAAAAATTGGCAAGTGAAAGGAGTAACACTAGGAGGAAAGAAACGCGGTAGTTTGAAAGAAGAGACAATAAAAAAAACTAACTGTATACTACATTAATGCTATACGCAAAAATAAGAGTAATGTACAGGCAATGAAAACTGCAGTTTATGCTATCCTAATTATTTCATTGCATATCTGTAGACCAGAAGCCACAACATAAGAAGTTCCCTTCTGGTATAGACTCTTGGTGTTTTTACCAATCATCATTAGCACGTGGAAAGAAACCAGGTTTTCACAAAGATTGGGTAAAAACACCAATCAATGAAGAATATTTGCCCAAAATCTTGCCAATTTATCAGCGATTAGCATCAACTGAATTATTAAGTAGGTGTGTCAGATGTTTGACACAAAATTCTAACGAAGCATTACATTCGATAATATGGAACAAATGTTCCAAAAAAAAAAAATACAGCTTCTAGGAGTCGTGTGTTGATTGCTGTGTCTGTGCAATATCTGAATTTAATGTTGGAACAGTAAAAGCACTAAAAACATTTCAGGATGCTAATTGCCTTGCAACAAGTTGTCATCAGAACATTTAGCGTACTTTACTGATTATAGAAGAACCTATTTGTGAAAGAAAATAAAATCTGCAAATTTTAAAGTCGCGTGGCAAAAAATAAAACTTGCTAATTTGCGTCGACTAAAAATTGAGAAAAAATTAGGTGCTACGTACAAACCTGGTGGTTTTTATCTTTTTTAAACTTTTATTTATATCATTATTATTTTCTCATAAGTGTATTGTGTTTTAAAACTTTTGTGAAATTATTATGTTAACTTTAATTTGATTAATCTGTCATTGTAACAAATGCTGTATCGATATTTTGCAAAAACATATTTTCAATAAGTAAAAATATTTTCAATCATGTTTAATTAAAGTAGTGTTTTCATATATTATGTAAGTAGTAAAATAATATAATAAAAATTTAGAGCTTTGCAAGCATTATTAATTTTTGTTTTATGCCTTTACAAACTTTAAATGCATTTTTCTTAGACTTTTATTTTTGAAGATGTAAGTTTTTTCTAATCCCTAAGGCTTTTTTCTGTTCACGATAGAGTCTTAAATTTTTTTTATAGATACTAAGATATATGTGTTCTATAACAGTTAGTATGGATTTAGGTCTGGGATCTCCAGTTATTTTTTTAAAAAATGTTAAAGTTAATATTTTAAAAAAATTCGTGTTTTTTCCAGATTTAGCTATAAAAATAATTATTAAGAATCAACAAGGGAACAGATTTTGAAATCCATACTAACTTTTGTTTGCAATAATATAAGAAATATAGATCACTCAAAATAATTAAAAAAAATTAAAAATTATGTATTTTAAAAGAGTTTAAAAAACTTCAAATTTTTTAATTTTTTTAAAATTTTAAAATAAGGACTTGTTAAATTTGACTTTTTTTTTTCAGATTCAGTTTAATAATATAGTTTGAAAACAATACATAAATTACATTTAATATTACTGTCTATAAGAAAAAGTTTTGAAAAAAGGTTCCGTGTAGCCGAAGTTATAATTTTCTTTTCGAGTAAGACAATTATAAGCTGAGAGGTAAGGAAATAATTATTTTAAAATTGCTTTTTATTCATTTTATTGCCATTAAGATAATTTTATGAAATGGCGTTCTTAAAAAAGATTAAATGTATGAGCAAACTTCATTTGTAAAAGGCACCACAATATTATTTGCACTAAGGAAAAAAGTAAATGTTATAATTTTTCTGTAGTATGTAATTCTTATAATACATCTAATCTCATTTACATGCCTTTATTACATTTATGCAATAAAATTTATGTTCTGATTAGCTTGATTTCTTAGATGATACCTTTAAAGTGTTAATCTCTACTAAAGCACTTAACTTATTTAAAAGCATTTCTTTTCAAAGAAAGAGAAACACAGAGAGAGAGAGAGAGATTTTGATTGTTTTACAGGAAAGAAACATTTAATTTGAACAATATGAAGATACTAGTTTAGAACGGAAGAAATTATCATATAACATCAATAATTCAATAAAAGTTTTGGAGAAAGGCATTCACAAAAAAACACATAATTTGATAAGGAAATTTCGATGAGTGAAATAAACAATCATTCTTTTTTTTGTTTACCAAACATTTTTAAAGCTGATAAGTACTTTTTCTAGAGCTGTAAAGTTAGATACATCACTTCAATCCTTGCAACATTTCCCCCCCCCCCCACCCGTTCATTTTTATAAGCCAGAAAGGTGCTTTAACAATTTCTTTTCAGACAGTTTTGGTGATTGTAATTTTTTTGTAAAAATTCGTATAAATGCATCACCAATGCAGAATCCAATAAGAATTATTTCATTAATCAAAGAATAGAAAACGTTTACGAGTCAACTTATAAAATGAGAGTTGCTTTTATTCGAAATTTTTTTTATAAATAATAAACAAAACAAAAGGTGAAAGAGAAGAACAAAAAGAAAGAGAGAGAGAGAAAAGAGAAAATTATTTCTTTTTAAAATAATTCAAAGGACAACCTCGGAGCTAACTTCAGTCGACAAGACTCCAGTGGGAGAAAATATTTTTTGAAAGAAGAGTTTATCCGATTTTCTCTGAATGCGTTGGCGTTGCGAAGATTTCTTTGTTTAAATCCTTCAGAAGAATAAAAGAAACAACAACAACAAAAAAAAAACGTTTAAGAAAAGAGCGCTCTTGAGTTCTGTGAAGTGTGATTGATTCACCCTCAGGCAGATTAATTTAAAACCACTGAAAAAAAAAAGGAATTAGATTATTAAAAGTTGAAGAATAGACTCTTTTTATACCAGTAGGAATTATTAGATACAACTCAATGGAACCTTTTAACGAGCACTGCATGTTTAATTTTTTACCTTTATCATTTAACACAAGAGGAAAACAATTTTCAACGTAGATTTAATCGACTACCTAGCCAAATAGATGATCTTCTAAATAGCGATGAATGTATTTCTTTAAATTGTTTAATTTTAAAACACTGATTAGCTCATATAGTTTTTAACAGCTCAAGGCATTGATAAGGACGTAGTATGGATACGATTCAAAATACGAGGTGTGGCTCTTAAATAGCGAGACTGATGTTGCTACAAAAGGAATACGCATGCGCCAAACACCAGTGACAGACAGCTGTTTAGCGTGAAGGCTTCTCTTTTGAATGCCGTAGTTCTCGTTTCTGTAAACAAATCCATATAGTTGTAGCCTTCGTTCGCATTAAAGTTATTATTATTATTTTTTTTATTTCGCCTGAAAAATGATAAGTGCAATAGAGCAACGAGTTGTTGTGAAATTCCACATGAAACTTTTAAAAAAAGGTACTGAAATTTATAATTTATCGAAAGAAGTGTATGGTAACGAATGTTTATCTTAGGCACTTAATATGTTTGAGTGGCTTAAGCCTTTGCAAGAATGCCGAGCAGACGTTGAAGAGGATTTACGTCTGGACAACCAGCTCAGGTTAAAAACGGATATCATTGTACAAGAAAAAAATTGGCAATCTGGTTCGATCCCACTATCGGTTTAGTATTCGTGCGATTGCTGAGACTGTAAGAATTGAGAAAGAATCTATAAGGCAAATTTTCCATCGAGACAATGCGCCGGCTCATTCCACATTGATGATCAAGAAGTTTCTAGCCAAGTACAGCATCCCGTTGTTAGACCATCCGCATTATTCACCGGATTTTGCACAAATCGACTTCTATTTGTTACCTAAGGTGAAATCTGCATTACAGCTCTACTCCGAACAATGGACGATTCGCATGGAGCGTTGTAGGGATAGAGACGAGGTGTATATCGAAGGCGATAAGTAAATATGCATGAGATTAAAATAAAATATTTTTAAGCCTCAGACACGTTATTTAATTACCACCCTCTTATTTTATCTATTTTTCTTTTCAACATCAAAGGGAAATAAGCAATGCTCATTTTCAGTATGTTATTTATGTATTATGATTTTTTGTTTGTTTTGTTTTTTAATTTCTGCATACATATATCTTACCCCTAGAACTTTTTATAAAACAAATTCTAAATTTTACTTATAATAATGATTTTATTTTACTAACAAACCTATTAAAATACTTTTGAATTTGTGCGCATCCGTCTTTTTTCGTTTTAATTTCTCCAGCTAATGCCTGTTTGTTTCGTAAAATTTGGGAGATATATAAGAACCAAAACAAACTTCACCTCCTAGTATTTCTGTATTCCTCTCTAAGCAACGAAGAAGATTTAGACTACAGAGAGAGACAGATAACATAGAAGGAAAATAATTCATTTAACTGAAAATGCAAGAATGAAACATTTCAATTTAGTTAAAACTACGATATTCACTCTACCGCGTTTCCTCCTTCAACTAACACTTTGGGCACATTTAATGCAATGTTGTTTGAAATGAATATCGGTTCTAATAAACTAAACCTCATTTCTGTAGATTAGAATAGAATAAAAGAAGTATTATGAATAAATATGAGCAGACGCATATATAAGCAATGAAGTTTTTAATGCAATGGTTGGTAGTTTTGTTAATGGAAGAGAGATAATAAGCTGAAGTTATCAATATTGTACAGCGCTTCGGGGATCGTGTTGATTGAAAGTCGAGGAAACAATCTCTTAAAAAAAATCTCAAGACTTTTATTCGTCGCAATTTCTACAGGACGCAGAAAATTCCAGCTGTAGATATCACAATTACACAGCTTTAATTCGGCTAATTTCACAGGAAACAGCTTCCAAACGCAGAAGTCTCTAATATCTCAGACAGATAACAGCTGCTGTGCACTTGACTAGCAATAAAAAAAATGACCGTCTTCACTACTGCTCGTCTTCTTCACTACACGCTTTTATCTCGGCCGGTAGTATTTATACCTGGCTTGGCGAGAAAATCTAAGAGTTTCGCAACGGTTCTTGAAGGTTCTAGGCTATCTCACTTAATATTGGTCCTAGAGCCTCGATGATGGAACTTTCCAGAAACATGTATTTTTCGCCAAATGATTGCCAATAATCCCGCCAAAAGGTCGCCAAATCCCTAGAAAAGCCGTTTTTTGCCTTAACATTGAACGTGCGATTTTTGCTAAAATTTTAGTATTTCCTATCTGTCTGAGATATTTTAAGACATACAAATAATATTTACAAATTTGTAACAATATGAAGCATATGAGTGAAGATTGTGAGGATCTACTAAAGGTCTGTCATTCGAACCATCATCGATAAATATTCAAAGGAATCGAACCCATTTGATTTGGTAGGGCAAGTATTAAATTATTGTTTTAAGGTACATATAGGAGTCTTTCTACACGTATAGTTGGTTATGGATAGAAATTTAATTATTCATTGACCTGAATAAATTAATTTGATTATCCTCAGTGTATGACTTCCTATTCATTTGACTATTATTAAATTAATTAATAGAGACAGCAGAAGAAATTCATAACATATTGTTACTAAATTACAGATGTTAACTTTAATAAAGATACGTTAAGCATGAAAACACCATGTATCCCTCATTTTATGATCATAGTACCCTAGCATCTAGCATGCAGATATATTTCTTTATGTTCTTAATGTTTTTACTCATTTAAATGGCACTTTCCAGATATGTTGCGATTTTGTGAGATAAATAATTATATTTTGATAATAGCACAAACGTAAACTTTAAACGTGATGCATGTTTTATTGAACCCTGGTTCTCCGTATAGTAACTGAGACTCTAAAATGCTTCAAATTATACATTTCTTAATGTAGATCTTATAAAATAGAAAGAGCTTACCTGAATCCGTAGATGTATCATTTATAAGAATTGGATCAGAAGAAAGTTCAAAAATTGAATTTTAAATGATAAACACACGTTACACTCCCCTGATTGCGAAAGTATCACTGGTCGAGAAAGACTTACAGATAATGAAATGTTGCTTTTGAAGAAATAGTATGGTATTCTTCGAATTTTAAAACTTCCTATATCTGATATGCCTAAATTTGTTCGGTCATTTTATTTTCATAAACTATCAATAGATACTAATCGATAGCTTTGATTATGTCCATCTAGCTTGGATATTTCGTGTGGATAAAATTAAACTTTATTGTTGGAAAATAGTTATTTACGCCAACATTCACTGTCTTAATCTGTGCCCATTCCATATAGCTTATATTTAAAATTAAATTTCTACTAAATAATTCTTACTTCTAGTTATTCGAATTAATTCTAAGCAATCTGAAATCTAAAATTTCAAAACAATAAATTCATAAAATGTTGCATGATACTCGAATTTGGAACAGAGTATGATAATAAAGAAGTGCTCGATAATGTCCGTTCAAAGCTTTCAAACATAAAATAGAATGAACACTCCAATGAATTATAATACAGTTAGAGTGAATTAAAAAAAAATACAATGTAGTAAATTAAAGCGAAATTTATTAATATTTAAGTTTTTCTCAAAATATGTCGTTTTTAGTATTCTGGTATACTTTTCTCAAAGTCTACTCTACCCATAAAGCTGATAATTTGCACATTACGAAACGAGTATGTTTTCCACACTCGGGGAACTTAATTTTTTTCCTAATAAATATTTAGATATTTTAAATATAACAAAATATTTGTACAAAAGTTATGAGAAAATGGAATCAATCTTTAAAATTTCTCAATTTTAAATAAATTTATTTTTGAAATTTTCATTGATTTTAGATTATGGAATGATATGTAATTTAGTATTCTGCACATTTTTAAGGTTGTAAATGCAGCAGAAGTTATGCAAGATGTATCTAAAGGCAAGTACATAACTTATTAATATAAATAGAACTATTGAATATTGATTGCTCATACAAAGTTACTTATTTTTACAACCCTGTTTTCTTGACATAATCTAATAGATAAATATAGGGAAATCCCAGTGTTAAAATGTGACTACATTTGGTTTAAATTTACAAAAGGTACGATCCCTTAACAATAGCTTAAAATCAGTTCATTTTTTCCATGTCGAATGTGCCTCAATTACCTTTATTCTGTAATATACGAGGTGACATCCAGAAAGTAAGATTTATTTTTTTTAAACTGAAAAGATAATATATTTTTTGAGAAATTTACAAATTCATATTTGTATGTAAAATGCTACTTTTCGAAATAGCCGTCTTCCTTCTCGATTCTCTTTCTGAACAGAAGAGATTCCTTATATTTTAGTCTAAATATTGCCTCGGCCTATTAAGCTCATAATTTGTAACCACTCTTTTATTATTCCTTACCAGTCGGCGAAAAAAATTTCTGTACCTAAACCACTTTAGAGAGTTTTAAAAAAAAATGAAAATCTGAAGCTACCATTTGTTTGGTTTAGTTGATTTCCTACTAGAGGCATCATGAGTGCTATTGGCGACAGACCTCTTAATTTGAGTCTTGGTCAAGTAGCGAGGACGATACCTGAGCTGGCACCTACCTCTCTGAACTTCCACACCACGCCTCTGGGATGACTTTGGTCACCGATAGATTTTTCGTGCTTCAGCCCTGGCTACACGGTGGGTCTTCAGTGGTATCATGGCTCGAACCTATGACTCAACAAAAACTGCCTGCCGAGAGTCCGATGCCTTAACCACTAGGCTACCGCAGCCACCTGAATGTGCCTTATCAAGATTGTGAGAGGAGTGGCTGATGGTGTCCCAAACGAATCTGTCTATGAGTTGCTTTCTGGCGTTAGCTGCTTGGGATGTACATTTTCATGCAACGAACTCATCTTTTTCGATTACATTCCCTTATTTTTTTTTGCATCACTCTCCGTAAGTTTCTCTTAGTTTTTCTCATCCCCGCATAATATTAAATGCCTCTCCCGTGCCAAAGTTAAATGAGGAGAATCGCTTAATTGTCCCAAAACCCCACGAGTTTATTAATTTTCTGCCAGAAATAATGGTTTAGATTTTTTTTTAATCCAAGCTCTACTCTCATGACACCACTTGTGCACACTATTACGATTCATGATATTATTCCCATATAAGCAGTTTCTATTTAGTTAAAAATCGGATACAAGGTATGAGTTGTGTGCATATATACCCAGAAAAATCACGAATGATTAAAATCCTTATTAATTGCTTGATTGATATTATCAAACCCAGCGTTTTCGAAGTAGAAATAAAAAATTGGAGTCTGGAAAGAGTTATTACACTACCAAGGCATCCATAGAACTTGAGAATGACTATGTGAATGGTAATCGTCCCTTACGTGTGTTTTACACGTGTATTATAAATTTTCTACAGTCTCAAATCGTAAAGATGACTTAAGTGAAGAATTGTTCTTCTTCCTTTTGAAATGTTGCATTTCTGGCAGAATATGATTCGCAATACTAGGATTTTCCTGAACCTTTGGTACTCAAAGAGACATATTTCAACAATGTTGACTACACTGATGCTACGCAGTTTCAAGATGAAATCCTAGGGAGTAGAATGTGTGCTCATTTGTCTCGGTTGAAAACCCTTGTCGTAGCTCAGTGTTGAAAGGAGTGTCTCCATTCCTGATCCCTCCAACAGTGAGTTAAGAAGAGTAATTTTGTCCCCCCCCCCCGAATAGGAAAACGCACCGTCATATTCATGAAAGGATTTAGAAACTTAATATAGCTTAAGTCCTCTCTGTTTAAATGTTTTTGTTGAAAGAGCTATATGAAACTATATTAATCGTATGTTTTTAAAATGTAATTAGCCAAATTATTTATCGCTTATCAGAAAATTATATTTCAAAATAACCCTGTACAATAAATTTATTACCAAATTTGAAAGAAAATTGCCTTTATGGACAAAATATATGTAAAAATCCCTTACTGCCAAAAATTAAGTACACAAGATGTGGCTGTTAAATACCGAGACTAACGATATAAAACATTTTATTTTGATTACATACATTTTAACAAATTGTCAATTTCAGTATACACCCCTCCTCATCTCTGTAACGTTCTATGCGAATCTACCGTTGTTCGAAACAGTGCTGGAAGTCTTCTTCATCAGCTCCTTCAGGACACGTGCTGCATTTCCTTTCACAGCTTCATCGGACTCAAATCTTGCTCCTTTTAATGGAGATTTAATTTTGGAAAATAAATTGAAGTCCCGTGTTTCAAGATCCGGCGAATGAGGTGGACGAGCTTTTTTGGCTCTTTTTGGTAGATAGGATCTTCTTGCGCATGGATTGAAGAACTTCTTTATGGTATCACACTTAAAAAAGAACGATTCGTCACACATTATCATCATTTACAATAATTTTGGTTCTCTTCAATGGTATCCAAAGTGTCAGTACAGCTTCTTGTTGTTCAAAAGTGAGAACAATTTTATAACAATTTGGAATGTTAAATTTTTTCTATAAAATTTTCCTTCCTTATTCTTTTTCATTTCCTACAATCTCAGCAATCGTGCAAATACCTCACTGACTATCATTTCTTGCAAGATTGCCTATTGTTTCGATATTGTCATCCGTTTTTGACTTGGAAGGGCGACACTAGTGTGTATCATCTTCAGTGTCATCTGAACTTACTTGGAAACTTTTAAATCGCTCAAACACACATGCATTCGACTAACACTCATTGCCATACATTTCTTGCAATAAATTATAAGTTTCAGTAGCGGCGTTTCCAAGTTTCATGTGAAATTTCACAAAAGCTCATTGCTCTTTGTTACATTTCACATTTTTCCTTCGATATGAAAAAATAATTTTAATGTGAATGAAGGCTATGGGTATACGGATTTGTTTACAGAAGCGAGAGGCACTGCATTCGGAAGAGAAGAGTTCAAGCGTAACAGCAGGAGTTCGGTGCATGCTTAGTTCTGTAGCAGCGCTTGTTTTGTTGTACAATATCCCCTCTATATTTATGCAGAATTTTAACCCTCTCCTTATGAATATTCACTGTTTTCACATACGGTGATATAAATAGTAAGGTCTTTTTCTCAACTTAACATTTCGTTTGAATTACATATTTTGAATTTCTAGATACAAGTTAATATGAATCGGTATGAAGAATCATCTGTTTTTTGTTCACACAAAAGTTTAAAGATGTTAACTGCATAAAATAAAACTTAAAATTAATTAGTAATTTATTATTTTGTTAGTGGCTTAGTTATTGATTTCGAGAGTATCAGTAATATCAACGAGGCTCATAAAGTAAACAAGAATTAATTATGCTTAGTAATCAGAACGTGAGTTTTGAAAATGCGATTCTCTTTCTCAAGTAATATGCGGGCAAATCATGCTGCGCTCATATCAAGTATGGGTAAAACTGATAAATGGTTAATTTTTTACTAAAACATCTTTCTATAGAAATTGTCTGTCAAATTCTATTAACTTAAAGAGAACTCTTCAGAGACTTATAAAATGAAAACTATTGGTTGATTTTATTTCGCTCATCCGTTCTCGAATAATTTATTCAACTTATATTTCTTTTTCAAGAATTGATCACTTAAAATTTTTTTTGTTTTTTTCATTTTCTTAAAGTGTTATTCTGCTTTCCTCTGTATCTGATATGGTATTTGAAAGGAAAAATATAAAATATAAAAGCAAAATAAATAATAAAAAGCAAAATGTTAAAACTTAAAAAGAATCGCAATCATTGGACCGTATATTTAGAATATAAAACTAATGGCAATGAAAAAAAGCGGGAAATTGAAATGATGGCGGGGGTGGTGAGGTTAAATAGAATATCTAACATTAGAGTTTTCTTGTTGCAAACCCTTCCCATATATATGAAGATTTTTTTTTTCTTTACGAATTTTTTTTATTCAATATTCATTCCCGAAAATTTGGAGCTTAGTTATTTTGTGGCTTTTCTTTCTTCTACGCTCCCCTTATTCTTCTTCCTTTTACTTCCTTGATAAGGACAAGCAGAGGCCTTTCAAGAAAATAGAAAAGTTTTTTTTTTTTTTTTTTTTTGGAAAACAGTTTTAATTTTGATAAAATTTTAAATTTGAATATTTCAATAAAGCTTGATTACAGAAAAAAATATTTATTGAGTTTGAGAATGGTAATAGTCTCTAGTTTTTCGGTGAATAAATTGTGAGTTTATTTTCTCTTTGAGATTGGAATATATTTAATAAATGTTCTTATATACGTGAAGGAAAATAATAGAAATATTTCCAAATCTCATATTATACTAAAGGTTTTGTAAAGGCAACCTAATGTAATTATATAAATACATAATTATATTTAATATAGCTAGTAAAATTTTTGTTTTAATACATTTGTACCGTCGGGAAGATTACTTTTTTGAAATTATATCAGAATCGCAGTATTTTTTTTCATAGATTATATATATATATATATATATATATATATATATATATATATATAT
>BMAW01114973.1:0-17739 GCA_019974015.1 Nephila pilipes | reverse complement strand
TAGATAGATAGATAGATAGATAGATAGATAGATAGATAGATAGATAGCAAACTAAATTTTGTATTAGATAGATACCAAATTTTGTAGAATGTTAGCTGAATGTACAGCACAATTATTTGTTAAACCACAATATACTTTCTTCTTTTAAAATTAGAAAACATGGTAAGAGTTCATTATTTAATAATGTCAACAAGATCACAGTTTAAATGTGATTAGACACATTAACTAAAGTCAAGCTGTAGGACTAGATCCCCCCAAAACGCTTCTTTCTCTTTTTGACCTTCTTGAACCTATTCAAGTTTTCAAAACCTTCAGGAGATCTCATTCATTATCAAGTCTTAAAGAGGCTGACCTTCATTATAAGGTCAAAATGAGACATCAACAGGTCTCCTTATGATTTGATAATGTCATCGAAATATGAACAACATTTGGATACATCAGACTAATATATTATCCACCTCTATTGCTCAATTGCCGAAATGAGGATATTTTGTTTTCTTCTCTAAGCAATTTTTTTATGAATGATTGTCATTCAGGAACATGTCGTGGGTGTAACATGGAATATTTGCAATTTATTTCCCTTCAATTATTAACATTTTATATTTAAGTTCCCAGCTTCTTTCCAATCAAATGGAATGGGAAGAAAATTATGTAATGTTTGGAGGTGGAGTGAATAGATATATAAACCAATATAAATGTCGTATATAAATGACAGAGAACAAATCTGTAAGAATTAAGGTTATGTAAGAATCATGGTAATAAAAGGATTCCAAGTATATTTATCTGATCAAATTATTAAAGGATATTTATCTGATCTCTACAGATAAATACAAAGCTTGTATCCAATGTTAACGGAGAATCATTCAAAAAGAATACCGAAGCATAGTGTTGTCTGGTCTAGAAAAGTGCTTTCTTATCCAGCATAAAGGGACATTTTCGGGACTTCAGAGAGTCATTCCAAAAAGTTTACCTTCCTTACAGTCCTTGATTATGAAGATATATCTCGAACGCAGCAGCACATATTTTCGTCTCTATTACAGGACAATAATCTGTAATGATCTAAGAAATAGTAGTATTCCTTCTCCGAAACAAAAGAGCTAGCACGAGGTCTTTAATAGAAGTTGTAAGCCGCATGGTGCCTTGAAACCGTTCTTCTTCATAATAAATTTTCTGATTAAATTCATCTCAGATTATTTGCATCACTGTACGAGATGCAATAAAATGTCTAAAGGCATCAATTTGTGATAACATTCTTTCCACCTGTCTGATTAACCAACATATCAACGTATGGGTAAATTAGATACCTCTAACATTACCGGGACAATATATTGTTACAGCAATTGAAATTCAACAACCATAACGGAAATTTCACTAATTACTGAAGCGGAATTCTCTGTTAACTCCGACTGATAAAAAATATTTTTAGTAGCTGATTAAATATTTAAATATTAATAGAAGTCTTAATTACACAGTGCACTTGTGGTATATTCTAAAAACCCTTACATTCGAGTAATATTTCAAATTCAGAAACGAATTTATTTTGTATAATTTTTTTTAAAAATTACACGAATCAAAGTACATATATTTAAATAATGATGTATTAAAATAACTGCTTGAAGGTGAAATAAAACGTTTTGTGTCTATTTGAGGTTTAATAACGAAAAAGTAAATATAAGTACACTGGTGTTCTAAATTAAGAGAATTAGCATATTTTGTCAAATTTCATGAAAAGAATTGAATGGAATGTAAGAATACTGCTTTGAAACAAAGATGCATATGTTGTACGTCGAATACATAAGCGTATACGTGAATGGGTGTGGAACTAGTCGAAAAAAGAATTTACAAATTCGCGGGTCAAAATCCGCATTTCGTTTGCTAGCGGAATTCGCCGAATTTCTTGGTGTTGTTTTGCAGCAATCGCATCAATTTAAACCCAAACAGTAAAAGTGAGTAATGACGAATGTTTAGATGATGGAAGGAGGTGGCAAATTGTGGGTAGGCTAGAAGCAGGCCGGTGTTCAATCCAGATTTGCAGAGTTAGATTTAACGCCCAGCATCTTGTTCAACTGATGGAAACAGCTTATGGAAGCCATATTCGTCGAGAGAAAGCCTGGGTAGGGTCGAACAAGAGCCTTGACGGCCAAAAAAGATTACCATTTGTCCATTATAGCTTGGCGTAATAGGGAAGCTACAGATTCTCAGGTTTCTCATGAGTTGTAAGCAGACACAATAACAAGAGTTTCGAGGGTGACTGTTTTCAGAAGACTTCATTAGAGAGGGCTGCTTGCGAGAAGACCTATTGTTTGTTTCCCACTCATTTCTGAGAACAGGAGACTCCGCTTAAAATGATACAGAGATCATACAGATTGGAGCATGAATCAATGGGTGACCGTTCTCTTCACTGATAAGTCCTGGTTCAACCTAACTAGTGATTCTCGTATTACTTTCATATGGAGAGAACTAAGGATCCGCTACCTGCCCTCCAATGTCCAAGTAATCTACCATTACGGCAGCGGAGGCTTGATGGTCTGGGAACACATCAATTGGATGGCCGCACACACCTCCATATCTTTGAAAGAGGCATTTCGACTGCTGAGAGGTATAGGGATGAGGTCTTGGAGACCTATATCTGCCTTTTCAGGGGTCCAACTGGTCCTGATTTTCTTTTAATGGATTACAACCTTATTTAACATAGAGCTCAGGTGTTCGACGAAGGCAATTGCAATTCTCAAGACTTTTCTGAGAGCCATCCAAGACTTGAAAACAAAGTTGCTTAACGAGTGGGTCAATTGCCACAGGAACTCATAAACTGCCTTATTTCGAGCATAAAATCACATTCAGAGGCCTATGTATCTGTAAGAGGGGACTATACTAATTATTAACCATTTATTCTGTTCTATTTTGCAACTGCTGTTTCATACCTTGAGACTCCGATGGGTATTACGCACGATAGTGCGTGTGCATTATAACCGCTGAATGATTATTTTTTTTTATTATATAAACTTAGGTACACACCAAATTTCATTAAAATCTGTCCAGTAGTTCAAGAGATAATCGATAAAATCGGAAAATTATTTTTATTTTGAACACCTGTGTATAAGAATCTAATTAAATTAAAACAAATAGTGACGGATATAACTGCATCCTAAGGTTATGATGAAGTTGATTCCAATCATTCATATATGCAGTATTTTTTGTGCTTATTTAAATTCAAACAGATTCAAAACTTTGGTTGTAGCTTAGCTCAGTAGAGGTCCGTACACACACACATATATATAGGAACAAAACACTATTAGTATAATTCACAAATCGTCCATCATATATAATAACCTAAGAATATAAATAATAACTTTAATACTATTTATAAATATGTAAAAAATTACATATTTAAAGAATAATTAAAAAAACAAAATAATATTTATTAAAATCAAATGAAATGCTTATAAATATATCAAGTGATCAACAAATTTAAAATCAAAAAACAAAAAATCTGTCAAAGAACCAGAAACTTATATATATATATATATATATATATATGCATACATTTTTCATATATGTGTGTGTGTTTGCAAAATTAAGAGAATGTGAAAATTTTGACTAATTTTACTAAGTGTAATGAGCCAATGGCATTAATTATGACACCGAAGAATTATTCAAATATTCAGAGTTGAATACTTAAGCTTACACGCGAGTGTCTACAGAGCTGTCATTATGTACAAAGCTATAAGTGTAAGAAGAGTTGTCGGCGATTTGTGAGCTGGTACTGCTCCACAATATTCGCAGTTGAATTTGAAAGAGTAAGTACAATTTATACATTGTAGAGTAAAACGAGACATCACGAACATATTGATGGTGAAATAAGATGGGGAATTATCGGCAGAGTTGTGAATGAATATTCACAAGCGTAGCTGGTTACAGAGCTTGGTGTAACGTCCAGTACTGTCTGAAATTTATGGAAGCAGTTTTCGGAAACTAGGTCTACAATGATGATTGAGGATTGTAAGTTGGTGTTTTCAGCGTGGCAATGCAGAACTTCTACAGCTTCACAGCTCTCACGTGAGGTGTATGGTGCCACTCGAATCCAAGTTTTATGGCTTACAATTGCCCAGAGTGTTTATGAGAATTAATAGTAGGTCATATAAGACCCACTATGTTTCCACGAGTTCATCCTCTTCGGCACATTGTGTCCAGATATTTCATTAAACAAGAGCACCTTTAGCACGTTGCAGACAACATGTGTCTTTGACCAGACTTCAATGGAGTACCTTGGCTTTTACAGATAAGTCGAGATTCAGCCTGAGACATGATGACATCCCTCCCTCATCAGAGTAAATGATCATTACGATGATGAAAGTATTTTGGCTTAAGAAGGAATTACGTTGGATGGGTATACAACCCTGCAAATGTTTGACAAAGGCTTCCTGATTGTTATGAGGTATGGAGAGCAGATCTTAAAATCCTATGTTTGTCTTAGGTTCTTCTTAATCAACAAGAACGCACGTCCACATAGAGCTCAGCAGGTCGACGAGTACCTGAAGAGTGACGATATTCTACACACGGATGTGACAGCCAGATTTTCAGACCGAAATACTATAGAAAAAATCTAGGAAGTTCTTCAGAAAACAATTGCGTCTCTCCATCTCCCTCCGAGATCTGTTGTTGTTACATATGGCTCAAAAAGAATTTAATCCATAAGCATCTGGCTACTCGCTCGAGCCTGAAAAAGGAATTACAAATGCACTTTAGGTACAGACCAAAAAGTCACCATTAAAAAGACAAAATTCGAAGATCAGAACATCTATCAAATCATTATTAAAAAGATAAATTCAAAAATCAAGACATCTATAAAAACTTTTAAAAGTCCAAGGAGGGGAGCATTCATGTGTTTTGGACATACGATCCTTTGCGCTCTAGTAAAGAAGTCAAACATCCCATCTAAATTGCAAAATGGGCTCAAGCCCTGGGCAAACTAGAAAGTTTTCTCTATTCATAGTACTTATTTTTCAGATAGGACATAAACTATTGGCCTTTTATCCTTAGATGCTCCACTAGGCATGCCTAGTTTTTAATCTAGTTTTCTAGTTGTCTGAATTTTTTCGAGCCATTTCAATATTTTCCCAAGATTTGTCTCTGGAGTAGACATATCCATGTTGTAGTTTAACGTGATTTTCTCACGTATGCATCTTTTTAAGATAAACCAATAGAATAGCAATCTCTTCCATATGTGATTTTGTGCCTCTCTCAGCTAATAGGTCCGCTCTTTCTCTACCATCTATATCCACATGTGATAGTATCCATTTGAATTCTGTAATTTTGCCGTTTATAATAAGTTCCCGTATATCTTGTGTTATTTTACTGACGATTAAAAATTTTGAGAGGTGCTGGAGAGCAATTGTCTCTATGGATAATCTAGAGTCGACAAGAGTAACGGCCTTTCTAAATGGTCCCATTCTGTATTGCAGATTGGTTACATTAAAAAAAATCGCTTGGAATCGCAGCATTGTTAGTTAAGTATTTAACCACTGGAGCAAATCGTGAGAACAATCTACTGTGCACACCTGCTCCCGTGACATCATTCATCTTAGATCTATCAAAATAGATTCGGATCCATTCTGCTTAGGATAATTATTGTCCAACAATGACAAGGTATTTATTTTCAAAATATATCCAGTACATTTTTTTTTCTATTTCCATCCAAATTTAAATTGTAAGGTATTTTCAAAAAAAAATCAGTGGTTTAGCTAGTATGTTAGAATATTCAATTGGAACATCCAAATCCAGATCCCTCAAAATCCCCCCACAAACCTTGATTGGGGAGTCTGGGTTTTAAGAAGGCTTTTGCCAGTCATCCTTTCTATTTGCTCGCTGGGAAGCATTAATCCTAACAAGAGTGTTAATCGTTTGTTTCTTTATCTCAACAGCAAGGGAGGGTTTGAAGTATAAGACTGAAGAGCTACTATCAGGGTTAAAACGACTGCTCCTGTGATTAAACGAAGGACCTGTTCTGTTCTCTCCAATATATCCACCCCATTTTGTGTGGTCGAAATCAAAGCCTCACTGCCGTATTTAAGAATTGGTTTTTTATAAGTAATGCATGTAAGCTTTAAGGTATCCCGGGTGCAACCCCTTTTTGCACCAGCAAGAATTTTTTAAAATAGATAATCATTTTTGAATTCTAGTCATAGTGTTCGGATATGTTAAGAAAAATTTAATTTTCTGTCCATTGTAATTCCAAGATACTTTGTTTCATTACTTTCATTTAATTTGGAGCCATCAATATACAAATCGAAACCTGTCAAGGCATGTCTCATAGTTAAAAGCTGGTATGTAGTCAGATTTGTTGATGATCATATGATTAATCATATTCCATAATTCGAGAACTCCCAAAGCTTCATTCATACTGTTCTCAAGTTGTTTCTGCCTCTGAAAGTGTCAATGCTTACATGATTCCGCCTACAAAACTAAATTGTCTGCAAACATACTCACCTGGATATTCTCAACCTCTTTCAATCTCTTAATAAGATCATTAATGTATGAGTTAAAAAGTTTGGGGCTACTTACAGATCCCCGTGATGGGCTGATGTTTCCCTCAGAGAACTGTCTTACTGGAGTGGGATCGGTTGTCACAGTGGCAGCAAATTATATAAATGTTGCACATTAATAAATATGTATATATGAAGTTGGTCCGTGAACATCTTACAGAAAAACAGTGTTCAGTTGCTGATGTTTTAGGAATAATACAAAATACATATAAATGACATCAGGAGCCTTTAAGAAAATACTTTATGCAAGTATGTCTACCGAAGAGAGGAATCAAACTGTCCGCACGTTGTATCATTCCTTGCACATTACCCAGCAGTCGTCCAGACAATGTGTTTCACTTTAAGATGTGTCTCACTGTCAAATGATAGAAGTTTGATTGAAGACATTTTCGATAAGCAAGTGGTCAACACAAAGCTTACTAAACTTTTGCAACAGGATTGATTTCAGCATAACGTGCTGGATATACGAGATTGTTAATACCTACGGTCTCAATGCATATCTGAACAGCAACTCATCAATGACATAGAGTCCATGAAAACAAATTCTTCTTCGTGGATAAGGCAAAATGAGACAGTCGGTTTTCGTCAAAGAACATTTGGTCATTCATATTGCCAGATATGGGCGCATGTACAGTAGTGAATCCAAACATTATGATATTTATCCATACATTGACATAACATGTGGGATATCAATCCTTTCCTGGATGGCTGAAATATGGTAGTCGGACTCGCGTTTGGAGGTATTCGTTGAATAATGGGCTCAAGCCATTATGCCACTAAAGTTCCGCTGTGTATTTGGGGCTGCAAGTGTAATCTGTCGTGGCTCAAAATCCACCCAAAAGCATGTGTGGAAGTTAAGAGAGGGAGGTACCATCTAAGGTGTCGTACTCGTCACTTGTCCAAGGCTCAAAATTACGAGGTACGTCGCTATTATCTCTAGTGTTGCTTCCAATGTGACGTTAATAAATCCAACCAACTAATATTTTTCCGGATGTATCCGGGAACCAGTCTCCTGTTGGTGTCATACTTTTATCCCGTACTCCTACATCCCGTCTGCTACACATTCAAGTTATATTAAATGATTTCCACATCCGTAAAACAATGTTGTGGGAAATATTGAACTCCCTTGAAATATCTGCTGGTTTACCTTCTTCTTCTGTCTTTCCAATTTTGCGGATTGGTGCAAATTAGTCTCAGGGATATTGGGAAGACACATACTGAAAATTTCAAGTTGGTCATATAATTTTATTTCCTACTAAACTTTCAATTTGAGCAATTGTTATCCAATAGAGCAAAAATCTTTAAATATCTTATTAGAGCTTTTACACGATGAACAAAAGGGAAAAATATTTTTTTTCACATTTTTCTTCTAGCATTTTATTTAATACTACACATTTTGCTTTCTTTTATTTTGGGCTGGTGATAATATCAACCATCCTTAGGAATTGTTTTTATACACACACACACACACACACACACACACATATATATATATATATATATATATATATATATATATGGGTGGGTGGGTGTAAATATGTGTATGTGCAATTTGAAATTTAGTTGAGCAACAAAATATACTTTTAAAATCGCAAATGAATTAGGAAGTTATTTCAAAAAATAAAAGTATAAAAATCTGTAAAAATTCCCAACTGAATCAACAAGAAATAAGACAGAAACTGATCATAAAAATAGAAAGGTAAATGTCTCAAACAAAAAAGTGAATAAAAATAGGTTATGAAAATTTAACATAATTTAAAAGTTACAAAAAATCCATAAGAAAGTATATTAAATGAAAAATAAATAGACAAATACTAGAAATATCACAAAAGATATAATAATAATTGAGAAAGATTAAGAAAATAAAAATTTGTATAAAATGTAATTGAATATTAAAATTTAAATCATTAATATAGTAGGAAATTTTTTCTATAATTAAAATTAATTTGTAAAGGTTCATGACCGAGCCAGTGATCCAAACCACAAAAGAGATAAAAATTGTAAGTAGAAAAGTGAATGAAAATAAATTATTCAAATTTAAATATAAAACATTATTGCACAAAATTCAATAAAAAGTATATATATATATATATATATATATATATATATATATATATATATATGCAAACTGTGCTTTTAAATCCCATGAATTTTTTAAAATAATGTAAATCGACTTAATTTTAATAAGAGATACTAGAAGAAAATAAAATCATAAACTGGTAGTTTGAAACTTAGACTAATTTTTGTGTGAACGTTTTTATATCATTTGCATGTTGTCCGATTTCACAAACTAAAATTAGTTCTGCCATTTCATTACATAAGACCAGCAACCTAACTGCTAAATTTACATAAATTTATGTGCTATTGCGAAAAAAAATGAGCGATAAATATTTATTTATGAGAATTAACGCTCAAAGGATTAAAAGAAGAAGAAATTTTCTTTTCTTTTGTGCTGACGAGAGAAGAAAAATCATTTTTTCCTTTTGTTGAAACAATACATTTTCTCTCATACGCAATTGTAATGTTATTATAATAGTTTTACGTAATTAACTTGTATTTTACACACATAAAATGAAATTAATATTTAAAAAGAATAAAGTATTAAATGATATTTTATACATGTTATGTGATATTCTTAATTTGGAAATACTGTAACACTTAAGAAACCGAAAAATAATACTTCACCAAAGTACTTCATGTATTGTGAGTTTAGAAATGTAATTGAAATTAATTTCATTGTTTATGTTTTGAAATAGTATTTAAGAGTTTGATAATCAGAAAATCATAAAAAATAAAAGTATTTTTAAATATATTTAGATAGTAACTAATATTGGAAAAAATTTCATATGCATTATAAGATTGAAAGTTGAAACGAAATATAATATTACATTATGCAATTAGAGGTTTTAAAATCTATCAAAATTCCTTAAAAAGTGAAGAAAATTAGAATAAATTATTTAATTTTTTTCATATAGTTATAAATGTGAATATTTATTTGAGGTCTAATCCTTAATCATATTTTATTATTAAATAATAGTTTTGGTAATAATAATAGTTTAATTTTTAAATTAACTGAAACTGAGGCCTATTTTGAAGCAAAGGACAAATCGTACCAGAAAAATAGTATCGAAAAGTTGGAGGGTCGCTATAATCAGTGTATCATCTTTGAAGGGAATTATGTTGAACAAAAAAAACTAATTTTGCCAAAAAAATGGGTTTTACTATGGTAGGCCGAGGACTTTTCAATTGATTTGTTATTGTGTGGAGAATAATTCAATTTTATGGACAACTCAAGTTAACTGTCTTAGTACTTTATTAATTTTGCAAGAATATTAAATTCTTTTTCAATTTCAACTACGTAAAAAATGTATTTCTGTTGATAATTTTTTATCTATACAGATTTCGTTTCTATTATTTTTTAAACTGAAAAGGATGAAGTAATATTTAATCAGCTTTAGTCAATGTACTTCACTGCACAGAGTCTTGATTCACTATTCTGTGATTTATTTTTATTTTGATACGAGTTCTGTGATATGTGTTATTTAAAAATGACTCATTTTGAACTTGCTCTTGTTGTTACTTTTTAACAATAAATATTCTTAATTTTTATATTTCAGGAATAGCTAATGCAGTTCGTAAGTATTAATGCATATTTTTTAATCATGTTATTTATAAAATGTTATTTTTTTACGATTTATGAAATAAATTAGATTCTATTAATCCCCAGAATTTTTCAATGCAATATACCTTTCATTACACAAACACTTAATTAAAATTAGTGCATTTTATCTAATAGATATAAAAATGTGAGTTACTTTTGTTAAGGAAAATTACTGCTTATTTGAATATTCATTAACAATGGTATATTATTATTAAATATACCGTAACATAACTTATATGTTTATACATAGTTAAAAATGATCTGAAGAAAGTTTTTCAAGTTAGAATTTATTACAAAATAGATTGAAACTATTATTTAACAATAGTTTTTAATTATCTTAATCAATGGTTGTGTCCTTCAAGTGATTATTGTTGACATTTATAGTAGTAGATTTTAAAATCTATGTTAAGGATTTCCCAACACAGTTTACTGTATTTTTTGATAGATATAAAATTTTCTGATATTTATACATTAACATTGTTTAAAAAATTAACAAAACATTTTTGCTTTTGCATTCATTTTAAATATGCATTACGTGAACAAAGCAAATCATGCTTTTACATTAAGGAAAATTAATGTGTTTGTGCAATCATTTCAAAAAGGAATAAAAAATATTAATAAAATTCTATAAGGAGAAACCGAAGAAAGGTTTTGAAAGTACATTTATTCAACAAAATGACGGATGAACTAAGAAAATGAAATAGTTAAAAAATACTACACATATTTTTTAAAAGTTTGTAGTTCATGTGTCTCTTAATTTTTTATATAAGAAACAATTATGAACTAGAGCACTTTTGAGCCATAAATTATTTATTGAGTAGTTATCTGTTAACATTATAAGATAAAATAAGTTTTTATAGGATATTTAATAACATAGAACGCGTCAAAGGATTTGAGACGTATAAAAAATTAATTGCATTTCTTGTATTTTCCTTTCTTGTACAAAATTGTCCAATAAATTTATATTTTTTTTATCTATTTCCATCAAAGATTTCATATTTTTACGTTATTTTTTTACAGCTTTACCAAGTAAGAAAAAAAATTATTTTATAGTTCATCAAAGAATGTAATTTTTTTTAATCAGAAGTGATATTTCAGTGAATGGTCTCTTTCAATGGTTGATTCAAAATGTTACAGGATTTATTAAAACCGTACTGGGTAAATAATGTTCGGAAATTTAATTAAAGTAATCTGACATTTTTTGTAGTAATAAATAGCTGAGGTGGCTAGCTACACTGTCTTCGGAAGCCATATTTCAGAAGAAAACATTTGAAAGAGCCGCTTATTCAGCGTTGCCAGATGGTTATTGTAACATTTCATCTGATAGCATTTCATTTTTCCTAAAATGACACTATTTTACGAGCTTTTATTTAATACAGAGTTTTTGAGACTAAATGATGGTTTATTGAGCTTGGAACAAAAGTTTCCGAACAAAATTATCCTAAATCTAAAAAGTGTGTTCAGGTTTCAGTACTATGTATTTTTGTGATTGTTTTTGCATTCAATTCTTAAATTTATGTTAAATAACCGATCTGTATTTAATGAAGGTTGAGCGAAAGACGCTAATAATTCATCAACCAAATCTTCAGCAAATATAACTGCTAAGATTGAAAATTTTGCATCGTATCTACAACAAATCGAAGTTTAAAAAATTTTCTTTGTAAAATTTTTTAATGCAACCTGTGCAACATCATTATTTTTTGTGTTTTTAAATGACACTATTCAGTTTCTTCATTATCAATATAAATAAAATAATTCGATATAAAAACCAACGTTTTTAAAAACAACGTTTTTATATGGTGGCAAAGTTTATTAAAGAAAATTATTGAAATATTAGTTAAAACTGTTGGTTATTTTTAACTTTAAAATTTACTAAAAAAGAGATATTTGTGAGCGTATTAAAAAATTCATAATACTCATAAAATCAAAACATGCATTTGAAAGTTTGTAAGTCATTCTATTAAAAAAAAAATGGGAACCAGAATTCAGAAAAAATTATTGTGATAAGACATGGTGCCAAATATTGGAAACTTTCTTTCTTGCGAATGATTACTGTCTAAAAGTCAGCAACCCTTACTATCTCGGAGATAGTAAAGGGGAGATAGTATCTCCCCTTTGTGAGTACAATAGTTTTACGAGGCCTCATGTGGTGTGGGGAGTGCCCGGTGTTCCCAGAGGGGGAAAGAAATTTTTTCCTCAATCCTAAAAGCGCCGAGAGGAAAGAATATTTTGACTTATTAAAATTATTGAAATATTAGTTAAAACTTCTCGCAAACGTCTAAATATTGCATTTTTAGGCCAGTACGAACGATTCCCAAAATTTCAAAGCTCTAGCTTGATGGGAAGTTGGTTAAATTAACGATCGAAAATTTGATGACACACACACACTCACACACACAAACACTCACACACACACACCAAGTGAAATTCAGAAAAACGTTGTAAAAAATACTTCAGACATTGATCATTTAAAATTTAATAATTACTTAGTAGAAGAAAATGAAATAAATTGTTTACTTTTCGATACTGATAGTTTCCGTTTACCATATACGTTTCATTTTCATAAGAGCAACCTTACTTGCCTTAGAGCCTCAGCAAATAGTGAGCCTGACAATGGCACACCCTTATATATTAATACTTAGCTAAGGAAAGCGATTGAAATTAAATTCAAGTTAATCAAATGATTATGTATCTACGGGGAGTGATGTGATTGTTTATTAGAAGCAACACGAGGGCTATTGGCAATGAACCTCGTAACGTTGAACCTCTATCAACATATGATGATAACACTCTAGCTGGGCAACTACCTCTTCACATTTCTACACCATGCCAACGAGATGACTTGGGACCGTGATTGATTTTACGTACATCAGCCCCGCTAAATGGCAGGTATTTAGTGGCATCAGGGTTCAAAACTTCGACTCAACGTCGGCAATTACCACTGCGTCCAAGACCATAGTCTTTCAGCTACCGTGACCACAAACGAGCCTGCGGTTGCCGAGTGCCGAGTGCCAAATTATGTTATGGGTGTGTTCTCATATCGGTGTTGTTCCAATAGAGTCAAGATTACGATTCTTGATGGTACTAAATACATCGTGTAGTAGAAAGGATGAATGTTAAGTCTGCCTGGGTTCAAATGTCCGCTGGTTGCTGTTGTGGAGAATAAGCTCAGGTAGCGTTCTCATCTCTTGAACTGTGTTCCAAAATTACGAAGCCCATCTACGATAGCCGTCGTATAACATTTAGTTAATCAAGTAAATAAACAAGCAAGTGTTAGACGAAGGCTATTGAAATAAATATTCGGAATTTGGAATAACGGTCAAGTAACGAGTTCTATGTTAAATGTGTTCCTCATTCTCAATATGTATACAACTTTAGAGACACCCGAAGCTCTGTACTTTTTAACATACATAATCCCGATATTTGACACATACCTATCTTCTAAGGAATCAAGTCTTGAATTTACCATTCTGCTTGAGTACCTACGACAACGGAACTTATTGGGACACAACAAATCAAGATTAGCATTGAAATACTACTAAATAATATCCTTCTATCTCCACTGATTTAAGACAGATTCTCTGGCTAAATTATATAATTTTAATTTCTTGGAAAAGTCCATTTTTAAGAAATTAAAATGCAATTTTAAGGATACCAGGACAAGCGAGGAATAATAATATTTCGTATTTAAGAATCCTTTTTTTGTGACATATATCTTTTGAAATTATTAGTATGGATAAGATGTTTTGCTCTCCTAATAATATTACTTTAGTTGTTCTGTAGAACAATCTATGCAGTTTTGATTCACAAAAGAGTTATTTTTCTCTTTTAGTTGAACATGTTTTTTGTGACATACTTGCATTTTGGTACCATTTGAAAATTCCTTCACACGAAACAGTTCAAAATTTTTTACGCTTCTTTAAAGATTGTATGCATTAAGTGAATCAAAAATATTTTTTTTAAAAAAAAGGAAAAATTGAAGATTTCCAAAATTCCGAATTTCTATAATTTTTTCAAAGAAAATATATTACAATATTATTGAAGAATTCAGTTCATTATTTTTTGCGCATTATTTTATACACGAGGAAAAAACTATTCCTTATATTTAAGGAATACTGTTTTAAAAATGGTACTTAACTACAAATATATATCAAAATTCATGTCCGTATTCGACTAAGAAAAACAAAAACAAGTTTTCTGACTTAAATATTACTTGTAATTCTATAGAATAATTAAATTATATTTTCTAGACATATGAAATAATCTAATCACTACTAATAATTTTAAATATGTATGTCACAAAAGCCAGGAGTCTTAATCTCGTTATTTTATGTTTTCCCACTTGTCGTAATACCCTTAAAAAGAAAGAACAAAATGATAGTTATTTTTTAATAATGAAGGGATTTTTGAACAGTTTATACACTCATGGACAAAAAAATTAGCGCACCAAGAAATAATTGCTGAATCGTAACGAAACTTGGCAAGAAGGTACATGTCGGGAAGATATGCAAATTATTAGAAATGCAGCGTGATTGCGCCTTTCGTATAGCCGATAGAGGGCATTTAACGCCGTTCTCCGTGGAGTATAAAACAAGTAACCAAAGCTAGTTTGAGTGTGCTGAATCGTTTACAAAAGAAGAGCTGAGGTAGACATGCCATTGCACCGTTTTGGAAGACAATATGGGCAGCTGTCGCAGTTTGAGAGGGGAAGAATCATGGGCATGAGGGAAGCTGGGTGGTCAGCTAGGAGAGTAGCTCGTCAATTAGGCCACTCGGATTGTGTTGTGAAAAGGTGTTGGGACCAGTGGATCCGAGAGATGTCGTTTACACGAAGACCAGATTCAGGACGCCCTCGATAGCCAGTTGTCGAGATGACCGCCACATCGTACGAAATGCACGCGTACAGCCAACTGCTTCATCGGTCGCAATCCAGGCTCAGGTAGCACCTTCACTAGGGGGCCTTGCGTCTTCTCGAACCATACGAAGGCCTCTGGCTCAAGGAAATTTGGGATCGCGGCGCCCATTACATGTGCTGCCCTTGAAGCCCACCCATCTACGCCTCCGTTTGGAGTGGTGCCGCTCACGAGGAAACTGGACTGCGGCGGAATGGAACCAATTCGTCTTTAGCGACGAATCCAGATTCAATCTCAGCAATAATAACAATCGTGTTCGTGTGTGGAGACCCCATGGTGAACACCTCAATCCTGCCTTTGCTTTGCAGTGACACACCACTCCCACAGCTCGTGTGACGGTATGGAGGGCCATTGCCTACAATACACGGTCACCCCTAGTATTGATCCGTGGCACCATGACAGCCCAGCGATATGTCCATGACATCCTGCAACCACATGTGTTGCCACTCATGCAACGGCTCCCAGGAATCCTTTTTCAACAAGACAATGCTCGGTCTCACACGGCAAGGGTGTCACAAGACTATCTCCGCACTGTCACTACCCTTCCTTGGCCTGCCCGATCCCCAGATTTTTCTCCAATCGAGCATATCTGGGATAATTTGGGACGACGAGTTGGGCATCCCACGAGTTTGAAAGAACTAGAGACAAGGTTACAGCAAATATGGAACGAAATGTCTCAAGACATCATACAGAACTTGTATGCCTCAATGCCCGATCGTATCGCATCATGCATTCGCGCTACAGGGGGTTCAGCAGGATATTAAAGCCTCCGTTCTTTTGCCTTTTGCTCTGAAATAAATAATCCTTTTTTTTATTTTATAATCATTTACTTATACCAAAGAAGTCATTACGTATGTAAAATTTCTTTTATATTTTGACGACTCCTTCTAATTTTTTTGTCCTTAAGTGTATATCGAATAAACATAGGTGGTTCACCGAAAAACAAATAGTACAAACGCTGAACAACCAGAATTCACGTTTAAATTTTATAAAAACATTTTAAAATAAGGCATTTAAGTTACAATTTGGTTTTTCACTTCCAATTGGGTACATAGTTTATCATAATTTGTAGAATGAGCTTTCAGCTAAATTTTTTTTTCATTAATTGATTATGGTTCAAAAGAACAAGATATTTTGGCAATAATTTACAATTCAGCGCTAGAGTGTCATTCACTGAACGAAATGAATAGGTAGAGGATAAATTAACTGTCACATATAAAAGAAAAAGAAAATGTAACTTAACCAGGAATTATGACAAACATAAAGACTGAAAAAAGATGAAATATGTTAAAAATTCCGTTTTATGCTAATGCAAAGGTTGAAATTACATTAATACTTTTTCAATATTCAATATTTATAGCAAACGCTTAAAGAAGTACATTTTTTTGTTTTAATAAAATATTTTTTGACAAAAATAAGATGAAATATTTTTCTTGGATTCAATGAAAGTTTTCATACAGTTAAATGTAATAATTAAGTTTTTTAATCATAATCATAATTTCCCTTAATCATTATTAATGAATATAAATTGATAGAATAGTTAATTTCATTAAAATCAATATTAAATTTTCTTCATATCTTCAAAAAGTAAAAATTTCTACATGTCTGAACTATTATCAATTCACAGTGAACAAAACCATATATCTGCATTATAATTTGAAAGTTTTCAAAAAAAAAAAAAAAGTTTTATGTACTATACTTTTACAACATTTATTTCAGCTTTCATTTGTTAACCTACAGACAGCTAACAGTATTTTTTTCTATATCCGTAATACTTCAGAAAAACTAATTTATTGAGAATGTGTTAATATAAGTTTTTTTTCATCTAAAGTAAATATAATTAACAAAAAGTTTATCAAATTTTATGAACAAAACAAACAATACATAAATATCGCAATTTTATTTGCAGGGCTTTTAGTTTTTTTCTGTACTTTATTTATAGGATTCTCATTATCTACCAACTGACAATAATTTTTCTTACTTGGAAGCCGTTTGAGAATTACTTCCTTGTATTACTTCCTTTAATAAAATATATATACTGTACATTCTGGCGTATAACAGGCCCTTTAATACAAAAAATAAAATCGAATCTTACAATTGCGCGTTATATACTCTAGTTCTAAGAATATTAGATTTAGAAATAAAGAAAATATGAACACGAAGAAATAGAGTTCTGCATATACTTAAACGCTGCTTATTTAAAATAAATAATATACCTAATGAAATTTAAAATAATTTATTATCAGATAGCATGAAAATTTCTTCATACTCGGCTTTCGGTGTAGCTTAAGGGACATTCTTGTTGTAGCACTATTTTCATTTTCTTTTGCAAATTGAATGACTTCGCAATTGAAACCAGCACTAAGTATATATATTTCTTTTGGAAGGATTCATATTCATTTCCAAAAGAACGCAAGATAAACTGTATTTCAACTAAAGGAAACAGGATTTAATAAAGTTTTCTATATTCATTTCAAAATCACTTTTAATCAATTAACTTTAATCACACTTCAAATGAATGTTCAGTACATTAAAAAATTATTTGATTTAATTTTCACTACTTTTTCTTTATTAGTTTAGTTTAGTTTTTATTAACGTCGCACTAGAAGCAACACGAGGGCTA
>BMAW01114970.1:0-11428 GCA_019974015.1 Nephila pilipes | reverse complement strand
CAAGATGCTACACGACGTGGCATGGAGGGATAAAGCTCCCTGATGGTGACCTGCGGTATTACTTTCCAAATTTGCTCCAAATGTGGGGCTAGGTCATCAAAGTTCCCTGATAGATGCTGTCGCCTTCCCATCATATCCCAGATATGCTCGATTGGAGAGAGGTTTGGCTGGCCAAGGAAGTATTTGACAAGCTGTAACACAGTTCATAGCAACTCGTGCCGTATGGCATTATCTTGCTGAAATATAAAGCCAGAGTACTGCAAAAGGAACGGTAGAAAAACAGGTAACCGAATGTCGTTGACGTACCGCTTTGCTGAAAATGTGCCTGTATTGACGACAAGGCTATCAAGGGAAATCAGGGTCAGGTTATCAAGGGAAATTGCACCCCATACCCTAACTCCTGGTTTAGGGCTTGTGTGGCGTGCAATAGCGAAAACAAGAT
The DNA here is from genome assembly GCA_019974015.1 of Nephila pilipes. NCBI lineage: Eukaryota > Metazoa > Arthropoda > Arachnida > Araneae > Nephilidae > Nephila > Nephila pilipes. Next base: position 10,986 of record BMAW01114970.1, on the reverse strand, counting down.
GGGCACGCTGCCCTGGACGTCTCCAGATATGTCTTCGATTATTGTCAGGACACAGGTGGAAACCTCGCTAAAAACTATACTTCCCCAGCCAGCATGATTCCTATCTGATCGTGCTAAGCACCACTGTAATCTGGCTCGACAGTGTGGAGGAGTGAGTGGCAGATGGCATAGCGATCGCTACGAGCAGATGCCTGTGAATGGCCATGGTGGACACTCGTGTGCGGGTCCCACGTCTGATGGTTGATAAAGATGAATCAGGCGCTGTGACTGCTGCTCTGACAATCACTTTGTCCTCCCGATATGCTGTGGCTCTATGTCGACCGCTACCATCACGACTCTGAAATCTGTCATTGTCCACCCATTCTTGCCAGCATCTTCTAATCCTCGCATCGCTTCAATGCATTTGACGAGCGATTCTCCGATTTGTCCAACCTGCCTCTTTCAATCCAGTGATACGACATCTTTCAAACTTTAACAATTGATCGAAATGGGCTAGAATCCTAGTGCGAAGCATTTTGTCAGTCGTTGAAAGGTAACCTAAATCGCAATATAAAAGTAAATTTCGCTTTCAGATTGAGATTCGCTTCTTACATACACCTTCTGAGTGCTCAATTCCGATGCACTGTAGCTACCGCTATGGATTCATTGGACACCAAAACTTAATTATTTGCATGTTCGGTCCAAATGGCTTTGCATACGAAATTTCGTTACAATCGGGCAACTCCTTCTTACTGCGTCGTTTTTTTCCATGTTATGGAATGTATAATACGAGGTAACCTCGTAAGGTGACCTATCATCTTCTTTCTGTACGACATGTCCTTTCTCAAAAAGTGTCCTCCTTCCTTTTCTCCTTTTGAATATTTTAAAATTATTCAGTTAATCTCCATATTTAGAGTTTTCGTGCCAAACAGTTACGCAAACTTTGAATATCAAAAAAAGAACTTTTAGCATATTCAAAAGTTAAGATGGTTTGCTCTAACATCCGCTGTAGAGCATATTTTACAATTTAGAGTCTCTCCATTCATGTTATTAAAGTTTAGACAAATGTCTAAAAATTTTTGAATCTTTTTCAATTATGAATTAATTATATTGGAGATATTAATGTATTTTGTACATTATCAGGTATCTATTTTCCACAAACGATTCAAAAGATTGCAGGTGAACATATTTCTGCTACAGAAGTTTCTCTTATTTGGAACGATTTTGTCCTTCAATATAAATCACGATTCGAAGAAAAATTTATTCATTTAATAATAAAAAGAAAATTGTCAAACTTAGAGGAATCAATTCTGAAAAGTGCACCAAAGAAGAGCAGAATTTTTACCAAACATGTTTCCAATATGTCAAAGAACAGTCTGAAATAAACATCACTGGAAATAACAGTTTTCAATGATGTTTTTTTATTTGATTACAAGTAAATTGGGCAGATATTGAAAATTTTATTGAGTTTTTATCTAATGAAATGCCTAATATTAAAATCGTTTACAACTGTCTGTTTGAAGAAATTATATGACTGAATGTATACTTAAATTCTGATTTATTAGAGCAACGGGAAACTCAATATGTTGAAATTGATAAAAGATGGGTGGAAATATTTAACCATTTCAAACATGAATACATTTCATATGAAAATTTAATTATTCTTGTTGAATTTATATTGGAACTAATTCTGCAGTTGAAAAAGTTTTTTCCATTGTTAATGATTTTTGGACAATTGTGAAATCAAGACTGAATGTTGATACTCTGGCTGCAGCACTTAACGTAAAATTTAATATGCAGGATATTTCTCACACTTAAATTTCCTATATATTGTTAGAAAATGATATACTGTCAAAAATATACATTCAATGGAAAAATACTCATTTAATTAAACAATTAAAGGGATTTAAGCATAATTAGAGTATTTTTGCTTGAATTTATAAAAATGTTTCACTTATTTAAGCAATGTTTTGCTCTTTCCAAAGAAAAATTTGCGTTAAAAAAATTTTATAACTAAAAATAAACTTATTTACTCCAACATCTTACAAACTTCGTTATATGCTATTTGTCTTATTGTGGAGAAATTTAAGTGATTCTCTGTTTTGTAACAGAAAAATAAAGAAAGAAATTTATACAGTTCGTATTCTTAGATTTCGATCTGTTTACCAATAACTCCCCAATATATCGATTAGGACCTAAAACTCAAATACATTTACAAAATGAAAAATTCTTTTCTTTCTTGAATCTGTAAGGAGATTACCACGTCAGTGCATTACGTTTGCTATTGATAACCGACAAGAGAATTGATAAATTCCATTTTATAAAACAAAAATTATTGTTTGTAAAGTATTTTAAACAATTTTGCTAAAATATCTATTTTTAGACATTATTGGCAATATATATTCTGTTTTCTTCCTTTTTCACACACACACACACACACACACACACACACACAAACATATAAACAACATACAAACAAACTGTTCAACGTATTAGAATAATTTAACTACACTTATCCAATAACAACCAATACTCTCTTAGCATTGAATTGCGCACCAGCTAAAACTGTTACAGATATCAATTAAAAAAATCACCGGGCATTTCGGAAATACTTTTAACTCCAGTTCAAATACTTTGTTGATTTGCGCATTACTCACTTGTAAGAAGAGAAACTATTTTCAACTGGGGGTTGTATTATTATTTAGAATTAAAATGAGAGAAAAAAGTTGGTTTGCATCAAAGAGGAGCTTTTATGAGTTCCTTCATTTTTTAATATGGAACAAGGTGCTCAATAAAGTTCAAAAAATATTATTACCTTGGCAGTTTATCTTATTCGCTAATTTATTTTCCTTAAATATTCCTTATTATTTTTTTCTCAATGACAATTTTTAAATTTTTTTGGTGTTGAATATTATACATGATTTTGAAAAATATTATAGACATCTATCATTAAAGTTCCCAAAATTCTACACTGAGGCAATTTCTAACATAGGAAAGGCTTCGACTTAACACACTAAATGTTTCTCAAAGATTCAAATGATTTTCTTTCTATTGGTTTTTATTGATGAAAAGAAAAGTAAATTTCTTATTTGTATTTTTTTAATAATAGTATGGAACTTGAGTATCATCATATAAAAATTCGTGATGAATGTACTGTTCTCATTGCTGAATTTTTTCTTATCATTAACACATTAGGACACCCAATCAAACACATTAGGAAGCAAACCGGTATTTCAAACTATTTGGTTCCCTCGGATTCCCTTTATATGTATTTATTTATTTTGTTAGCGACTCTAAAGATACTTGCAATAACATTACCGTAGAGTTTCAAATGAATCATGAAGTTCTTCAAGATAAATGCATCCTTATGTTTTTTGCATTTGTTCGAGTCCGAACTGGAATTTTTAAAAAACGAAATAGTTATCTTGGGTAAGATTGCTACCGGCGAGATATTAATTTTTCAGTTAATATTTCCAATTCATTTTATAAGAAAAAGTAGTAGAAAGTGTTATCACCCTCTGACACAATTTGTATTTTAGTCGTCAGCTCATTCTTTTACTTCTTTACTAACAAAGAAGTTTTTTTTCCAGCCATTCCGCTGAGACTTTCATGCACGCATTTTTCAGCAAGTTTTAAAACTACGTTTCTTTTTGGCCACGTAATTTGAAAGTGTACTTAAAAGAATTTAAGCAGTGCCCTTCTAAACTTTGTCTCTGTAATGAGAACTATAGTAAACATCTGAAGAATAAATGTTTAACATCTTACTCTTTTATGTGCACATATAAATAAAAAAAAATGCTTGAAAGTAAAATTGCATGCTTCTAAAATCAACTCGCCTCCTAATTTCCTCCTTGTTTCCAGAAAGAATGCGCTCTCGTTATTTTGTATCTTCATTGATTTTTGTGACACTTTTTGCTTTGTAATTTGTTTCTTTTTCCTTGCTTTGCATGATGCACGTGCTGCCTGAGAATTGTTTTATCTGCTCTCAAAGAATAAAAAGCTTTCACAACTGCTGTCACTTAATTGCTAAAAATAAAGTAATTTTATGTGTGTGTCAGGAATTACAACATCCAAACAGCAAAATTCTATTGCAATCATTATTTAATTCAAACAACGTTCTCCAGTTCTCTCTTTGCAAAGGCTCCTACGTAAATCAACATAGCTTCCAAGATTGATTTCAAGCTTTCGTTAATAATCCAAAATAAAATCCTATTTAAAAGAATAGTAAAAGATAAGTAGCATTTGTTATTAAATGGGCCATTGGAGAAAGCTTAAGATAGCAAAAAATATATAGTTTCTAGATGGAGAGTGGAAAGAAAGTAATATATTCTCCTGGAATATAACTCTTTATATTTTCACTATGAAAAAATTACTGAATTATTATATGAAGTGAAAAAAAAATATTTTTGGCACTTTATGGATAGTTGGACTAATACTAGTCAAATCGCAATCTAGCTTTAATTCGATATATTTTTGGAATCTTGTACTTTTTTTTTCCAATCGCCTATTTAATTATAAAAATAAACATAGTCAATGATCAGAAATTTCTATAAAACATTTTTGAAAATTAGATTAAATTTAAATAAGTTTATGCATGTTGGGCAAAATTCCCTTTATTATTTAAAATGGGAGCAACCTTTGTGAAAATTAATTTAGGGTGAGGGGTTGTTTTAAGATGACTTCGAAACATGCTCTCACGCACATCTCCTTTGAACTAACTTCTGGGACTGCTGTACTGCAATGTTTGATATGAGATACTCTCCATGTAAAAATACTGCTCTATATGTTAATGAGTCGTAATATGTAATAGGAAGTGTAGCGAAAAAGATTGACGAGATAGATGATTTATAGAAATAACAGAAACCGCATAAATATTCAATCAACTGTAAGATGATATTCAGAATGTATATATGTCTAATGTGGATCTTGTTAATATTGATGTGATGTAATTGTTTATTGTAATTGCACTGAAAAGCAACACGAGGACAGTTGGTGACAAACATCATAATTTTGAACCTCTGTCAAGCGATGAGGATGACACCTGAGATGGCACCTCCAACTTCAAACTTCCTCATCACGCTATTGGGAGGACATGCACTTCGACAGATTCAACGTGCATCAACCCTGCTACATGGCAGGTATTTTAAGACATCCATGCTCAATTTCACAACTCGATGAAAAGTGCGCCAGCTGCAAGTTCGTAACCGTGACCACTAGGATACTGCTGCCACTCCCGTTATTACACGTGTATTGTTTAGAGTGAGCACGTTAAGAAGATGTTAATAGTGGTATCAGAATTATTTCTTACGGACGAGTTAATTTAATTGCTGCACGTATGTATTTTACTTCGATATTTGATCATCCAAAGCTTTGAATAAACAGGTTAAAGAGTTTGACCGATCATTATTGAGTAATTATGTCTCTCTCTACCAACGAGAATAATTCGACACGTCTCAAATTTCAGAATCTGAAAATCAAGATCCAGGTTTTATTCTTAAAAAATACACAGCTGAGCAACGCGTGAAAATAATTCGATGCTATTATAAAAAATAAATCTCTCTCTTAAGTATATCAATTCATTGAAGACAGTCTCCTCATAAGACTCTGATATTGGTTTGGTTAAAATTTTCAAGACATTTCATTTTTGGTAGTGAAATATATTCCAAGAACTGAAGATCATTTATACTCACAGCCATATGATGGCAAAGGAGATAATTGCAGAAAAATCCAGAAATGTCGTCTCAACTTTGTCCTCGAGGTCTAAGCATTCATCCTCTGATTCCTTCTTCCCATGATCCTAAACCTTAGTTAAAGCATTTCTCGTGGCCTTATTTGGAGCATTGAGTGATGGCTCTGAATCCCATTGGAATTCGTTAATTCTTAAACAACATCAAGGAGGTGAAGAGATGAAAATAATAATGTGTCAGGTCAGGGCTATAAGAGGGTTGGTTGATGAATAGATGTGAGGTGTAGGCAGTGTGGGGAAGTGCATTGTCTTGTAAATAACATACTCTCTTCATTCACATTCTCCTTCTTTAGGTCTGCAACACCCTCCAAAATGTTTTATGGTTTTTCAGTACCCTTCAAAATTAATTGCTTTCCATTGGTGCAAATTTTAATGAGGGAAATCTCTTTACAATCACGAAAGACAAACCCATGATTTTTCGGGACTGACACAACGGTTTGGATTTTTTTCAACAAGCTTTACACTCAATACGCAACAAGAATACTTTAATACAGATCACAACATCATCCCAGTAAAATTTTTTTACTTCGCTAAAAATATGCGGTAACGCGTTTCGTTTCTCGAGAAGAAGCCGGATTATGCTTCTCAACTCGCAGGTGACGAGATTTGGAATAGACACTAATTTTAACACGACACTACATTATTAATTTTTAAACGATTAGGACAAACGAAAACACATTATTTTAACAAGATATTAGTCTAAATGGAGTGTAAAAAACTTTTCTAAAACATTCTGTTTAAGCATCCGATATCCAGTGCTGTTACTTTCAGTCAATCTTTGTAATATGATAAATATGATGGATAGGGCCTGAGTGCTGAATGGAATTCGATGCTCGATCTAAGAGGAATTGTTTTTCACATCAACTTCAAAAAATGTTCAAAACAATGTATAATATACATAAAAATAATGTATTATATTATAAGAAAATAAAAATCGTGTTCACCTATGACTGTAAAGTGATTTTCGACATACCCAGTATTAATAATGTGCAAATCTGGAATTATTCCCTCTGAAGCATGTTAAACAAGAAAAAAGCAGTAAAATAACATAAAATATATTTCGTTTCAAATTTTCTACAATTCACCAACCAGTATTTCAAAGGGACACAGAAAAAAATTTTTTATTCACTTCTGAAAGGTCGTGTACTTTTATGACCCAACTGTCTCGACATCTTTTTGTACATCTTATATAAATTGATACTCCACGACTTCGACATAAGTACTTTATCTATCTTTTTAACTTTGCAGGACAAGTAATGCTTTCTTTCTCATGCTGAATATTTCTCATATCAGTAGATTTAAGAATAAGGAAATCGAAGCAATTTATATACTTTTATTTCTATGCAACTATAGCTTTTTCTTTGATGAAAAATGTAATGCATTTGGATACGGTATATTTTTAAAACTAGAAATATTTGTAGTAAGATAACTCTTGTTGCACATGCTCAAAATTTGAATTACTTGAAAATATTGTAAAAGTATACTTATTTCAAGTTTTGGTTGCTTTCCTTATCAAACGCTTTCATTTAATTTATTGCATAATATTCAATTTATTGTATGGTTAAATCGTAGAAGTTATTCAAAAGGTACAAAGTGGCCACGGAAGCCTAGAAGCCTAGGAAGCCTAGCCGCTCACGGAAGGTGGTTTTCCTCGAGTCATGGGTTCGTCTCCTGATGCCCCTAAAGACTCTTAGTGTAGCCGGGGTTTATGCACGTTAAATCTGCCGTGGGCCAAAGTCCTTCCGTTGGAGTGGTGTGGAAGTTAGGAGAAAGGGGTGCCAGCTCAGGTACCGTCCTCTCCACTTTAGAGAGGTGCAAAATTACGAGGTCCGTCTAAAAAAGCCCTCGTACTGATTCTAGGGCGACATTAATAAACCCGAAAAGGTACAAAATATGTAAACTAAAGTGTAATAAATATAGCAATGCCACATAAATAATCCTGATAATAATAACAAATGGAACACGTGTCAAATTAAAAAAAAGAGCAACTCTTTTATTAAACTCCCATTCAGAAGCAACACGAGGGCAATAGGTAAGGGTTCCCTCAATTTTAAACCTCGGTTAAGTGATAATGACGACTTCTTAATTGTCAACCAACGCCAACTTGAGAACTTTGAGCTTCGACAGAATTAACAGGAATCGGTCTGTCATATATCGTATCTTTAGTGACAAAAGAACTCGCGACTCGATGAAAACAACACCGTCTACGAACTCACAAGCATGACAACTCAGCTACTAACTCAAACTAAACGATTTGTATTTGATTGTGTACAAACGTCGCCCTGAATAGCTACGTTGATGACAGACTTCGTAGTTCTGAATCTCGATCAAGTGATGAGAACGACACCTAAGCTATCACCTCCCTCTCCATGTTTCCTCACATTGCCATTGCGAAGACTGGGACTATGACGAGATATAATGAGCTTCAGCTCCGCTATACAGCGGTATAAACGGTATCAAATCTCGAACCTATGTTTCGAAGAAAACAACTAAGGTAGCGATTCCGCGAAATTGACTACTAAGTTTCCACGTCCTCCCACTCAAACTATAAGTAAAGCAACAAAAGTTTAATCGAAAGATATTTTTTCATCGGTCGTGAACGAAGAAGAAAAAGATATTTCTTTGCAAACGTATAAATTAGAGTTTTCATTGGTGTTAGCAAATATACCATCTGTTCACCAGAGTCTATAGCCAAGAAATAGCGGATGAATCTTTCTTTTCAAGTTGTTCGAAAAGTTCAAATGAAGTGTACTCTATTGATTTCTGAATTCTATATTTTTGCCTCTTGGTGGAAAGCTGTTTCTTTCAAGATCGTGGAAAGTTTCATTTCGAATATTGCATAGCAATTGAGTTCTTAAAATATAAATGTCTTTCCTCCCGGATGATTTGCATATAGATAAAGGAAAACCGCATTTTACCAGAAACTGCATCGCTAAAAATAAAATAAAAATTGCTTGTATTATATTTCAGTTCAACTTTATCATTTTCAAAGAATTTGAAGAGACGATCAAGGAAAAGTAAATTTTAAAATTATTATTTTATCATGGGGAAATATTTATTCCAGATTTATAAAGTTTTCTATTTCAGACAAAATGATAGCTAAAGGGGATTCTTAAGTGAATAGAACAAAAAATTAACTAGATGACTGTCATTTAAAATACTTTTTCCAGCTCACAACGATTTTTTTTTCATTTACTATCTCTTATTTAATTGTATATGAACAGAGAGATGAAGCACTTCATTTTGAAATAAGCATGAATTGATAAGTATAACAGAACTTAATATTTATCAAATTATACCTTATTTATTGCATTATTTAAAAAAATATTTTTACTTCTAAATAAAAGACCACATTTTAGACTAAATCATTATCATTATTTGTAATTCGAATTCACATTTTTTTAAACTTCTAGCGATAATGAAAATAAACACATACTTAATTTGTCAATTATAATATTTTATATTAAATTCTATATAATTATTCGTACTAAGAAAATAATTTAGAGTTAAATATAAAATATTGTTATAAAAGTTCTACAACTCATCATAATTTTACCAAATTTTCGTCAGAACAAGATAACACAAATTTCTTTCTGCTGAACAACTAATTTTAACAATTTCTATTTCATTTCAAAAATTAACAAATGTGTAGTCCATTTTGCAATGCTACGATTCCATACTTTCAAAACAAAGTAATTAAATTTCTCTTCCAGTATGTAATGGAATCTTTTATAATTATAAACTTTATTCCTTTTGCAACTTAAACAATATATACAATTCAAACTTTACAATGATTTTCACGATTCAGAATACTTATGCCACATTCAATCTAATTTTGTTAAATCTCGTGAAGTATATTACCTTGACCCAGGAAATAAAATAATCTGAATGCTAAATTCCAGAGAATTCTCCAGTAACAGAAATAACTCTCCTTAAATTTGGCTTTCCTAACAATGAAAGAGAAGTGCATTCCACAGTTCCCCATTACTGTGCGACTTTCTCGTCAACTACAATTAAGTCCATACATTGTTAATCAACAGAATCGCAGCGCAGTTGTTATTCGAGACATGCCCTCGTAGTGGCGAAATTGCTTTTGTTTAGAAGCTCTCTCGAGTGATTTATTTGATAAATGACCAAAACGATTTTTACTCTTTCGGAGAAACTGTGGTGAAAATATTTGATGTAACGTGTCACCCTCCTGTGGAATAAAAGTGATTTATGACAAAAGGGTGAGTTGTTTCAAAACCGCCAAAGCACAGATTCATATCGAGTAAAATAGAATTTCAGTAAAATAGCTGAAAGGGACCCGTTTCGAATATTTAATGCTAGTATATATTTGTATTTTAGTATTTCTAATTTTATATTTTATGGAAATTCCATATTATTATACAACAGTTTACGTAAGTAAATGTTGGTTCTATAAAGCTCGTTAAGACCTGCAAATCTGTCATAAACCAGATTCAGAGTTTATAAATGTTATATTTTAATTTTGATTATGGTTTATTTGTTTACATTGTTTTTTATGCGTAGGTTAGTAATAGGTCAAATACTGAAGTTTATCTAAATAGTACAAAATCAGTTTTATTACTTTTGTTGTGACTTTGGGCTATTCGCGATTTTCTCTTCACTAACCTTGGAGACATTCATTGAGATTGATTTCATAAAATAACAAATTCTTCCAGCCCCAATGAAGCGTGATTATGTTAATTAGATGCAAGTTGAAATGAAAGGAAATGATTCAGATATAAGAATACATCAATGAAAGGAAATATAGAAGAAAAAGAGAGGTTAACTCTGGATATAGATATAGAAAGTAACGGATGTTACTATCAAGAGTGTGTGAAGGCTATGGACTACTGGAAATACTGATAGAATGTTCGACGATTTCAACTGAGAAGCCTCGATAAGATAATTTATTCTCAACAATAATTAATTTGGTTGGTTAAGATTGAAGTCTAAATTGAGATCCACACTATATTATAATAATTGATAAATAAATATTTGAGGAGGATTATTTTTGAGTGTCTTTGGACTATTTATTAACGCTTAAAGTTTGTTATATTTAATTGAGTTATGGAATAAGAGTGAGACAGAAGCGGGGTACCGTTACATTCTCAAGTATTTTTTTCTCTCTTTTTTATTTGTTTCGATGGTTAATTTTCTTTTTTGGGGTTTTATTAAGAAAAAATTATTAGTCTTCTTTTACTTTTTCTAATATATATATATATATATATATATATATATATATATATATATATATA
>BMAW01114966.1:6797-20661 GCA_019974015.1 Nephila pilipes | reverse complement strand
AAATTCGAGAATTCTGAGAGCTGATAATCATGCATTTGCTTTAAAATATGTACCATAGTTAATGATGCGGTCGTGTAGTCATGGTAGGGAACTCATAGCCGATATTGTCTCCATCGATTCAGGGCCACATTAGCCTAGTGGTCAAGGTTGTGGACTCGCGGATGGAGGTTTTCGTTCAGTCGCGGGTTCGATTCTTGGCCGCCAAAGACCCGCCGTGTAGCCGGGGCTGATACACTTTAAATCTGTTCGGGGCCCAAAGTCCTCCAGTTGGCATGGTGTGGATGTTAGGAGTAGGGGGGGTGCCAGGTCAGGTGTCGTCCTCGTCATTTGACCGTGGTTCAAAATTTCGAGGTCCGTCGCCAATAGTCCCCGTGTTGCTTCTAGTGCGACGTTAATAAAAACTAAAACTAAATCTTGTCACCATCGATTCATAGCTGAGAGTTCTGATGACAACACAGAACCATCAAAAAGAGGAAGCTGAGGAACATTAAATGTGTCGATGCCAAATGTAATCCCTTTGGGATTATGGGGGCTTGGAAAGGGGTTTGCCTGCTCAGGTGTCGTCAATACACCAAGGTCGAAATGACATCGCCAATATCCTTCGAGTTGCTTCTTAGAGTGATGTTAACAAACAAAACCCAATCGAAAGATCTATGTAAAGTTTTTCAAAGAACAAATTTAGCCACCGAAGGTGCGCTTTTATTTATTAAATATTGTTAAATTACTCAATTAAATATCAGAATTAAAGTAAACGATGAAATATCGAGAAATGGACAATAGTAAAATTTTCCGATATTAAAGTTAAAGGAAACGATAAACCATTAAGTTGTATATAATATCTGCTACATATAAATAAAATTAGAGCAAACAATAAATTATGAAATTGAATACATTTACGCAAAATGTAACTAAAATCGAAGCAAACAATATAAAAAAAAAATTTGAAAAGTTATCTGGTACGCCAAAATTGACCCAGCTAAAACAATAGCCCCTTGGGTGGCTAATAAATCAATGAAAGCATTTTTAACGGTACATTTATTTTATTTTATCATTTGTTATCGTGCGTTCTTATTGTGCTGTTTAAAAAAAATTGTGATCTTCTAATTAAATGTTTGGAGCACGTTAGCTATATTTGACTCCCATACTCCATAAAACTCTACTGTCGCTCGCTGCCTCATAGAAGTTTTAATGATACATCCATAAAAATGTCAATAATTTACTGTTTTTGAAGAAATACACTTACGAATAATTATCTCTATCGTTTACTCATGTAACCCTAATTTTCTCACCTAACGACTACCATGTCTTTGATTCAATCATGTGACTATTTATTAACGGTCAATTGAGAAGCAACATGAGGGCTATTGGTGAAGGTCATTTTGAACCTCGTTCAAATCACGAGGACGACGCCTCTTCTGGCACTTCTCTCTCCAAACTTCCACACGATGCCTATGGGGGCCTAGACGGGTTCAACGTAAATCAGTCCCGCTACAAGGCGGGTCTTTTGTCCACCGAAGAAAGCGTCCAAACGACGGCAATTCTGATGCGACAATGCTTTTCGGATCGCTGTTGAAGTACAGTTCCTCAGTTAATCCCAGGGCCCTTCAACCGGAACTTTCATCATTTCATAGACCAGGGGTATTCAACCTCTTAAGCCTTGAAGAGCACTTTGAGCTCGTATTGAAGGTTTATATAGAGCGCCGAACCCAGAATGGGTCTATATCTCTCATCTGAGTTGGACCTGATTACATGCTATTACAATACCCTGGTAAAAATGGATGCTGCACAATTTTAAGTAGTTACTAATGAGATAAACAAATGATATAAATATTATCAACTAATTGCATTAAGTTATAAAAGTTTATTGAGTTTAAGATTCTATGGACTTTAGTGAGTGAGCAGTGAGGTGGGGGTGGGTGGGGCTATGATAGCGCTTGTCCAATCAGGGAGCAGCTACTCGAGTACTGAGAAATTTTCTATCTTGGTTAGAAGAAACTTCCCTCTTTCCTCTAAGGGGGAGAGGAAGCTTTCCTATTGGTTGAGGGTATGGTGAGTTAAGGAAGTATATATAAGAATTAATCTAAGCTTGTTGGGGTTCTATAATTACGAATGTAGTGATTGATTTGCTGAATTGAAGGTTTTGGGTGGTTGATAAGGGCATTATTAAATTTTTCAGTGATTAAATTATTATAATTTTGGAGTTTGTAGAATTTTAGGGAGTCTCTGATATCATCATTTTGCACAAACCATCTAGCTTGTGCGATCATCCTTAAAATATTGTTTTGTAAAATTTCTAATTTATTGAGGTGGATTTGAGCAGTCTGATTCCAAATTGGACAAGAGTAGGTAATGATGGGTCGCATATACAGTGTATAGACAAGCAATTTATATTTGATAGGCAAAGTAGAACTCCGACAAATTAGTGGGATTAATTTATTCGCGGCAAGTCGGAATTTATCTTGAAGTTGTGTTATATGTTATCTGAAAGTGAGTGTTTTATCAAGGATAATGCCAAGGTATTTGGCTGAGCTTACCATTTTCTTAAAAGAATCTCTTGATCAAAGAGAAGAAAAGTACTATATCAAAGCGTTATCTTGCTTAAATTTACGAAATTATTATTGCGTCTCTATTTTATCACAATAGAAACGTCTTGAAAAATAATGAATGGTTTGTTAGTTAATTGGTTTTTTTGAGGGTGAGGGTTCTAAAATATATTCTATGATTAATAAACTAAAGCAACAATATTTTAAATTATAACAAATTAAAAGAAATTTTCTAATGATTTGGCTGTGATTGCTTTTATTACAAAGTATTTTTTCGTCTGGAATATTTGTCGAAATCTGCAACATAATGTCATCTTCAACATCCAATCTGTTTCTATATTTTGTTTTTGTCACAACGTACAAAGAGTAAGAATTTTCGCATACATAAGTTGGACAAATGACATTAGATGTTTCATAGCTCTTTTGGCAATTTCAGGATATTCTTTTCTAATGTCTCAATCAAAAAGTTCATAATATCAACTTGACTAACTTTTAGTTTCAACTGGGTGTTGGTCGATATATTAATTTGTTGTTCTTTTATTGGGCGTTCGGAGAAGTCACAGTCTTGAAAAGGAATTTGTATCCAAAATAATTTTTCTTCCTGAACAGAAAGGAATTATTAGAGAAATGTTTTTTGCACATCTGATAAATGTTGAACCAAACTAATTTTTTTACATTGTTATCGGGATTAGTGTTATCATCTTCTAAAATATTATACAATTTAGGAAAGCATTCAATATCATCTTTCAAAATATAATCTGCCCAAAATTACAATTTTAAAAGGGTGGTGTCTGTTTTACTTTATACCTTAAAAATAGTAAAAATAAATTGATGATTCTTCACCTGAGCCAAAGAATGGAGATTAATATGTGACCTAATGCATCTTGATTAATGTATTTGAAGCACTTGACTTTTACGAAATTTAAGATTTTTTTTTTATCCATAAAATATTTATTTATAGTCATTTTTACAAGGAGATTGACTTTAAGAATATATTTGATCTTCAATAAAAATTAAAATTTTGATTTAAATTAAAACTTTGATTCAGTAAATAGCTCTTGCGGAAACCTTGTCAAAGTTCCAGGAAACCCTAGGGTTTCGTGAAGCCCAGTTGGAAGACCTATGTCGTAGCCATCCGGACGCCATCTGCAAAGCAACTGTGCATAATCATTATATTCCTTTTGGACATTCCATTATTCTATATACTTAATATATGACTATCAGGAGAAGCTTTGTCGAACATACAGTAGTCCCTTTAACATTCGGGCGACCATTATTTTAATCTTTTGTTTTAAATGAAAAATATTTACTGGTTTTCATTCCGTAATGGCGGTCAGTTTTTGTTAAAAGAGTCCATGTATTTTTGTTTCTCTTATGTCCTGTGGTTTTGTTTGAGAAAATCCAGGCTCCGTTCTCCATTAAGAGACATATCCGGGATAAAAAGCTCTTTTCTCTGCGGAGTCCGGCAGTCACTATTATATTTGCCGGATGCGTAAGAACAAAATGTATGTCTTACCGGAAATGTCTCTAACAATGTTTTATCCAGAGCATTGTGGGATATTTCTTTTCCCACAGAAATAAAAACGAAGATCCTAAGTTATTTCGAGTTGTATTACTATTACAATTAAGTTTCGATTTGTAAGAAGGATATCGAATTCGTAAACACAGCCTTGTCATTCGCTATAAATTTTGTAACACTCGTTATTTATTTGTATCGCTTTAACAAACATGTTTCCGAATTTTCACCTTTGTTTTTTAAAAATAAATTACTGACAAAATCAATTGTTTCGCATGCACTCGAAGCAAAATGTCTGTAATGAATAATGTTTCTCGTGAGGATCGTAATCGCTGATAGTAAACGAAAAGTTGGATCCAAACTCGTAGCAATTTTTCAAACATTATAAAGCAGTTTTAATATTAGTATAAGGTCAAGTGCTTATGAATTACTACTCAAAGGTGTTTCTAAAATTCAGCAACTGTATACAAATGCGTAGTTTCCTACTTTAACGTATGAATTAAAATTCCTTTTATCAATACACCCACCTAGAAAGTAAAATATTGAGAAAATTTTGCTGCAAGAATAAAGTTCTCTTCCTAACAGAAATGAACATTATAATAATAAAAAACTAGTTTATTAACATGGGATTTCCTTTAAACTTCAAACTTTGCGTAACATAATTTTTTTATACAAGAAAAAGAAATATAAATCCTAAAAAAGTTCTATACAAAGTTTTGCAAAGAACAGTTTAGCCACCCAAGGTTTGCTTTTTTTTTTCATAATTACTATAAAGTAAATCAATTAAATATAAGAATTAAAGTAAACGATGAAATACCGAGAAATGGACAATAGCAAGCTTTCCCAATATTAAAATTAAAGCAAACGATAAATTATATATATTAAATTGAATATTGTATCAACTACATGTCATTTAAATTAAAGCAAACGATAAATTATTAAACGACGGATTTGGTGACCGTTTGGCGACTTGGCGAGAAACATGGCATAAGATTCAGTTCTTTAAATAATTATTTTAAGTCAATTAATTTTTATTAATTATAATAAAAGTATCGTATTGTCATCCGAAACAATCATATTTGGAAAGTTTCAGCTCAATTGAAAGCTTTAAAATGTGAGAAAAATGCTTTTAAAGTTTTGATCCAGATAAAGTTACAATGTGCGTTAAAGAAAACCCATTAAAAGACACCACAATCGAAACATTTGTGGATTTAGTATGCGATGTTAAGCCTGTGACGTTGGTATATTCGCATTTTTCTCTTCACTAACCTAGGCGACTTTACAGTAAATTGAATTCCTTAAAATTACAATTTTTTGGCAATCCGAATGAAACGCGATTTGGTAAATTAGATGAAGATAGAGAAGTGAAATGAAGTGAATTAGAGATTATGATATATAAACGTAGAAACGGAGGGAGATTTAGAATATCGACTTGTTGATAAAGATTTATGATATCGATTGAAGCAACTTAATTAGTTTTGTGGACTGAAAGTATTTTAGTTAAAGTATTGATCTATGATGAATTGTAGAATTCGAACGAATTAATTAGTGAGCTAAATTTTCATATTTAAATCATGATTTAGGTTTAGTTTGGATTTATTAACGTCGCACTGGAAGCAACACGAGGGCTATTGGCGACGGACCTCATAATTTTGAACCTCGGTCAAGTGACGAGGATGACACCAGAGCTGGCACCCCTCTCATAACTTCTACACAACGCCAACGGGGAGATTTTGGGCTCCGATTAATTTAATTTTTCAGCCCCGGGTGCACGGTGGGACATTAATTATATATTATCCAGTGATAGTTAATAAAGTATTTTGATTAGTTCTTACGTGTCCTAAACTGGGGTTCAATAGTTGTTGTTTAGTACATTAGATTATAAGAAATGGCGTAAGAGCTTAGTAATGAAGAGCAGTCTTTAGAAGCTTATATGTATTTTATTAGAAAGCAAAAGAACATTTGTAATTGAAATTCTGTATATTGATATATTTGTGCAACGAATATATTTGTGCCCTAGCCAAAGTAAGGTCATGTAACAAAAGATTTATTCTTTCCTAGCAGGTCACGAATTTTTGTGACTACAGATAGTGAATAAGTTAGACTTAATTACATTTAGGTTGCGTTAGGTTAAATAAAGAAATTGAGATTTCTTATTCACCAGTTGCGGATCATTATGGAATTTTATTTTTCACCCGATTTCAGATACACGACTACATACTTTGGAAGCTACAAGCAGAGTTTTTTTTCACCGCCGATTAATATATAATTTTTCTTTTTCATGCATGGCATTTTTCTTCTTTTTTTAAATTTTTTTTATGTCGTTTTATATTTCCCCCCCCCCTTATTATGGGATGGTTCCATTTTTTTTTTGAACCAATATTTATAAGTGGGAGAACTTTCAACGAGCTGGCGTAGTACCCTCTTCTTCAGAAGCTGAACTATCAGAGGATGATGAGCTTTTTTTTTTGCATTTTGTCCTTTATAAAGAGTTTTTGAAACAGCAGTACCAGTATTCTTAAGCGTAATTTGAGGCTGTGCTAATTGCCCTTTTTCAGAATCTGAAGAATCATCAGAACTATCTGATGTGTCTACATTCTTATTGGTCTGTAAACCTTTTTGTAATTTAGCAGAAGGCGATGCTGCTACTGGTCCACTCTTCTTAATAATATCTTCTAATGATGGTGTTCCAGGTTGAACAGATTTCACTTTTGCAGTCTTGGCAAACGTTTTCGCACTTTGAGGGCAATGATTTAACAAATAAGAGTATACAATAGAGTTAATATCAGGAGTCGTAGAAGCCGCCATCGTTAGTTAAACGTTAAAGACTTCGTTTAATAACATCAAAAAACGCATTCACAAGAATCAGTTATTCCTTCACTTCACTTCATCATAATTAAAATATGAAGTAATTGATAGATTCAATATGTATCAAAATGAAGTCAAACCATTACAACTGATCTTGTGTCATTATCAATTAAAACTTAACATCGACACCTGGATCTTCAGTGCAGTATTATTCATGTCCATCGATGAAAATAATTATTTCAAACCCTTTTTCTCAAGTTGGATAACGTTTTAATCATTAAATTTTATTGATGTTGCAGATGTATCAATAATATTTTATAATGCTATTTTTAAATTTTAATTAATTAATAATTAGGATTACTTATTTATTCTAACAACAAACCACGTTTTGGCTGACTTGTGCAGCCATCTAGTGAGGCTAATTTCAACTAAAACTGTCCTTTACAGATTTATTCAAATTATTTTACCATAATTTTAAAACTTTCTAATTAAGATAATTATTAATTGCGAATCCCCTCCATCAATGAACTATAAGGAATTGTGTTGAATCTGTGCACCGTTTTCCTCACCCATAGACACAAATATTTTAGCATCAGGGGACAAAATAACACCTACTTCCAATTTTTGCAATCACGCCAAGATGGAGCCAAAGCGCATATTTCAAACTCGGAGCTTCTAGAAGCGGAAAAAAAAGATGGCGTTGATCTGGATTTTAGTTTTTGTTTAGTTTTTATTAACGTCGCACTAGAAGCAACACGAAGATTATTGGAGACGGACTTCGTAATTTTGAACCTTGGTCAAGTGACGACGGCAATACCCGATCTGGAACCCCCTCTCTTAACTTTCACATCACACCAAAGAGAGGACTTTTAGCATCTACATATTTATCGTGCATCAGTCTCGACTACTCTTGGAAGTCTTTAGTGTCCAAGGCTCGAACACGAGACTCAAAGAAAACCGCCGGCCACGAGTCTGAAACCATGACCACAAGGATACCGTGGCCACAGGCGTTGATTCTGAAAGACAAATTTCGAAGTAAGCTGGCATATTCAACGAAAGAAAGCAAGTACAGAAATCGTCGTATCTGGAAGACAAATTTTAAAACAAGATGGTGTTTACACTGAATGAAAGGATTTGTATAAATCAGTAAAGTAATCCTGAAAACTAGTTATAAGCTAAAGAAAATATAATAGAACGTATGAAAAAAAGGTGAATTTGAATACAACGGAAAATGGAATTGCATAAAAGTCTCTTCAAACTGAAAATCAATAAAACTGAAATAGCATTAACGCATTTCGAATTTCAGTTGTAATGAAATATATTTTCTGGGATTCTTTTTTCCGAGTATGCAAAAATGCATAAAATAAAAAAGAGGAAACATCTAGGAAACGAAATGGACAAAATTTACTGATCTTATTCAGAAGATATCTGCATCCATTGGCAGGAAAACAGTTGCCGATCTCGTAATATTCAACTAATTGCTTTAAAAGCGATGTTATTAGAATCTCTATTGATTTCTTAGAACTGATTCTCTGCCTTTCGGGGAAAAAAAATTATTCAAAACGATAATTTCCGACGGATGCCAGTCTGCAAACCACGTTTACTATACAAATCTTATTAATCTGTTCAAATTACTGCTACCAAAACGTTTCCTTTCGAATTTCTAATCCTTTCTAAATACGGATTTTCTTCCTTTCGAAAGAACGAAATATTTCAAAACGATCCAATCTCAAGGCTTCCAATGGACGCTTTTCAGCCGACCACATTTTCCAAGCGAAACAAATCTTACGGTATATAAATAACTGTTTTAGAAACTATTACATCAAAATTTGTAATACTGATTTTCTTTTTCCAGCCGCAAAACAATTTTTTTAAACAATCCACAAAACGGTAATGTTTTCAACGGACTAGCCATTGTCAAAAATCGTGGTACTCAAGAGATAAACAACGTTTGTTTGTATCTAATCCAGCGTAAAAAAACACGCTGGATACGCAGGATGTTGTGTCGAGCACATAGGCCGCGGCCTTTAAGCTCAGGTCGGTATAATATAGCCTTTAACTTTGAAATAGAGTTGAATTAAGGCTTTCTGAGTGATGTTGTCAGAGGAAGGCCTGTGATTGGCTGTCGTGGAAGTCTGATAAAGTTGGCAACTTGGAGGTATAGGTTTCGGTCAGAGAGGGCGCTGATAAGCTGGATTCCTATTGGTTGATGGATCTTGGAGGGGAGCTGTCCCTGACTGCTGTGATTGTAATGTGGGTGTAACTGTGAGAGTGGGCGTATACGGCTGAAGAGTGTGCTAGAGATGATGATTAAGTGAATTTAAATAAATTTAGTTATTAAGTGGATAAAAAATAGTGAGTGTGAAAAATTAAGGAGGGTTATAGGAGTCTAGTAATACGGTGCGGGGTCTTTTGGTGTTTTCTCTCGGTGTGTAATTTTCTAGATTGACCATGTTAGTGTTATTAGTTATGTTAAGTGTGCTAAAGAATTTTTTGGCTATTTTTTGTACAAATTTTCTAAAAGTTGGTATTTTGGTGGCTTTTAAGATTTCGTTGTTTCTTACGAACTATCTGGTTTTTGTTATCATTTTGAGTGTTGAGCTTTGTGTTGATTCAAGTAAATTAATGTTTTATTTTGCCGCATACGCCCAGAAGAGATAAACAACGTACTTCGAATCCTCTTTTTTAGATTTTATAGGGTTGCCGTAAACAATTTGCATGGGAACCAACTAGGCGACTTATCACTAAAAAATTGAATCATGCCAAGTGGCTCCGGGAAGCTAGGATTCTTACATTCACTCACTCACCCAATTGGTTTCGATTCAACAACAGGATAGTAACTGGTCAAGTGACAAGGGCGAACCTGAACTAGCATTTCCCTCTCCGAACTTTACCCCCCCCCCCCCCCATCGAAGGGGAGGACTTTTAGCTTCGACAAATTTCACATATATCAGCCCCGGCTACATGGAGTATTTTCAGTGGCATCAAGTTTCGAACCCACGACTCGACGAAAAACTCCGTCCGCGAATCCACGATCATGATAACGCTACCGCAGCCATTAACGTAAAGGAAAAAATAATTATTAAATTTAATTACTTTATTATTTTCTGTTTAGAACTGCTCATCTATTTAACTCCTTACATTTAAAATGTCTTTACCGAAACCAGGCGGCAGAAAAACTGAAGTGAAACTGGCTGACGAACATCAATATTTGGGTGCCTATCGCAACCATGTTGTCGCAGTTTGTACCAGCTTTTGTATGATGTCGCATCCAGGTAATTGGTAACATTTCTTTCGGGAGAAAAATAAGTATGTCAAAATAAAATATTTATTTGTTCTTATATGCATACTCGTTCGTACAGTGTCAGTTCAAATTTTAATTACTTTAAAGAAAATACATAAAAATGCAGTATTCTGTTTCGTCGAGTGAGATTATAGAGTATTTTTAAAGCCACCATTTTCTTTAGTTTCTTTATCTGTTGGAAGAAAATGAAAGAAGAAAAAAAAAGAAAATACTAAAAAAATATTTTTGTTTAACAGAACGCAAGATAGTGTTCTAAAACTAACCTGCTGCAGAAGAAGGTAAATAAAGCCTTAATATGCTTTAATTTTTTCCGTTTAAAAATAGAGGGCGCTGTGCCGTTTTATAGATTGATTATCTTTGAGAACTTGATAAACATAATTCTGAGAAATCGAATATAAAACTTGAAAACAGAAGTATGTCATGACATAAAGAAAAATATTTGTAATAGCATTTTTTATTGCGATATTTTTTAGGATATTCTGTTACATTTTTTTTTTTTTTTTGACAAATCTATTTTATTAATAATTCTAATATTTTCAGTGTATTTCCTGTACGGTAAACGTACTTTTTTTCTAACAAGTACTCTCACATATGAGGTAAGTTGAATCATAAAATTTAGATTTTTAAACGTTACTATGTTGAAAGTGTGAAAGTATAATCATAATCAGTGTAAAGAATGTTATGCTTGTAAGCATTCAAAAAATGTTTATGCTCTAAGTGCGTTGGTATTTCGGAAAGATTTCTTTGAAAGTCGTGCTTTTACCTAACATATACAAATATTATATTGCATGACATACAAATGAGTCGCTCAGAAGCGAATGTGTTTTCCAGAAAACTAAATTTGAAAAAAAGTAATGTTTTTAATACATTAATTTTAAAACTTTGGTTAATTAATTATATCAGAAAAGTATATTAAAGTCTTGTTCCAATGGATAGGTTCTGCAATGAAACAAGATATGTATTGAAGATTTCGGTAGTGGAAAAAGATAAGAAATTTATATAAAAATAACAATAAAATTTCTTGTCATAAGTTTTATGCTTATTCATAATCTTCTTCCGAGTTATATAAATCTAAGTTTAAAATGTATCTTTTTAGTTTTTCTGTATTTCTAAATCATTAATCATTATTCCTAATACATTTCCTACTTACCTCTCGGTTATTGGCATTATTTTCTGCATTTTCATTACATTATCGGACGATATGTATCAGTATCAGTACAATTAACTGTCTTTGAATTCGGATAAAAGGGCATATCACTTTTTTTTGTGTACTATATATATTTCCTTTGACATTTATATGTTTTATATTCTTAAGAGAAATCCATTTTTACTATTTTAAAACGTCAGAGTTTTTACCGTTATTAAAGGAAATATTTTAATGTTTTTGGTGATACAATAACTTTCACAAACACTTTAATGTAATATTTTTATGTTGTAACCAAAGAGTTAATATATTTCAAATTAAAGTAAAGCACGTACATAAAACTCACTAAGAATTGACGTTTTATTCAAGTATGCAACTATATCCATTCTAAATAGCCAGAATAACAGTAACAGTTACTATGAATTTCCTGTTTGTCAATGTTATCAACAAATACTAAAAGAAGAAAAGTAATTTAGTTTTTATTTCACAGTTTATGTATAAAAAAATATTGATAAAAAGTGGACTTATTCGCAATGACTTTTGAAATTATTGTACAATGTGTTCAGAAGCTATGAAAAAAGGCTGTCAGATCTATGAAAACGAAGTAACGAGTAAATCCTTGAATAACTGAGAAGAATATTATTTATTTCATTAAAATTTATAAAAATCAGAATATATTAAGAACAAAAAGGTCTTAACCTCATTGGCTTCTGAGAGACGTAACTATAGAAGTATTGATTATTACCACAGTTATTTATGTATATAAATGTGATTTTTTTTTCATATATTTCAATGCTAATATATAACATTTTGGCGTTGGGTGGCTTTCAGACCCGTGCAGGGGGGAGAGAGTTGATGACCCTGGTGGACCGATGGCTGTTTCGAACCCTGGAGCAGTGGATCCGATGAAAAGTTGACCAGTCACTTTTTGCCGCACCCCCTTTACCAACCAGGCTAAAACAGACATCTCCATCGAGCCAGTTATTAAAGCGTTTGAACTTCTGGTGTTATAGTTGAAAGAGCCAACGCATACTCCCCCTCTAATATCATCGTAATGATAAGAAGAAAAACATTTTGCATGATATTTGTAAAAAGAACTCTTTTCCTGCCATTACTGCAATAATTTTCATCCTCTCCCTGTTGTACCGAGTTTCGATTGTGGATAGTTTACATTTTGTGTCATCCGCTGTCTCAAACTGAGTGGCGGATCTTTGTGTCACGTGCGCACGTAACCGGAATATCACTAGTTGTGATTTAAGTGAGATTGCCATAGTTAGACACACAGAGGCAGATGTTTTTGCGTCGGAGGCATATGCAATCAATAGTTATAAGTTCCTGCCATCTAGTGTTCATATTCTGGGTCACCTCTTTGGCGTTGAATAAAATTCGACATTGGGGGAGGAGAGCCTTAGTTGCTGGAGGCTGTTTCGAACCCTGGAACAGTGGGTCCGTAGATGGATATTGACTGGTTTCTGTTTGTTGCGCCTTTTCCAACTAGACTAAGAGAGTCTCTTTCGGGCTAGTTATTAAGACATTTTAACTTGTGGTGGTGGTGTTGAAGAGAGTTGCTGCAGCATCAATTTTTAATTCAAAAATTATTATTAAACTTGGCATGAAATAAGCTCACTTTTCCTTGTCCAAGACGGCCCAGTGGCTGAATTGAGCTTCAAAATCCTTAAAGGAAGCGTATAAAAAGACAAATAAAAAACCTTTTAGTTTCTTTTGTATCACCTTAGCTAACTTCATTTTTAATTATTCTATTTAATGTACAACTTTCAAACTTTTGGTGAAAAAAAAATCTATTTCATTTTTATCCCTTAACAAACTCATTGTCGGACACGCTCCTACCACCTACTTATATCTTAAAATGCTACTGTCTGGGAAACCAATAGCAGCCAAATCAATTACTTCTCTAGAACCAATGAAAATGCTTCCTCTCGTCACACCAAGTTTCACTCAAAAATCTTCCAAACCAACCTGCAACCTCTATTTTCCACGACTTATGCTACAGTTAACAGGAGCGCAGCATCTTCCTAGCATCAACCGATAAATATTCAACTTCTCTAAATACTTTGTACAGTAAGAATAAAATTCACGTTCACTTAGCGATTTCAAAGATTTCCATGATTTGGGCTAGTAATGCTCTTTGTTTCCTAGGCGTTCGCAGAACTACTACGTCAGGAAGTGATGTAGAATTCTCGGATGTGAAATAACTAAGTTGGAGCGTCCTTTAGGCTTCAATTCAGGATTTAATAAAAAGGTCTACCTCCATTCGCCGTCGGGCTATTCTGAAACGCCGTGGATTCAAACCACAACCAACCGTACTCTGCAGTAGTAAGGAAAGTTTTTTCTTCTCTAAAATATTATGCTCTGGTACTAAACTATTAACTTTTCAATATTTTATTCAAATTTAAACGATACCTAGAAATGAACGGATCAATATTTGATCATAAGCGTTTACATAAACGAAACACATTAGCGATCCATTAAAATAAGGGGAAATAAAGTTTTTAGAGTAGACCCGATTTTATTCACTATTTCTGAAACAG
>BMAW01114965.1:0-63416 GCA_019974015.1 Nephila pilipes | reverse complement strand
ATAAAGATGTGAGAATTAAAGTAGAAATTCCATAGGATTAACATTACGGCCACGAAATCAAAATGGCGGGTAGACGGGAGCCTTAAGTCATTGGTTGTATTAAGGAGCTTTATTTCTAATTCGTTTTATTTTCGAAGGATTTAAATATCTCAATTTCCTTGTTGTATTTCTTTGTCTCTTTTGGAGTTTTTGTTATAATTATATTCTTGAAATTCATATATTTTCTTTCTTAAATCTTTAATTTTGACTAATCTTGAACTATAATTTTCAATAACTTTTAATTTCGTTAATATGTTATGCAGTTATCTCTCAAACTTTAATGTTATAAATACATAATATTACATTTGGAAATGTGGTAATATATATATATATATATATATATATATATATATATATATATATATAGAGAGAGAGAGAGAGAGAGAGAGAGAGAGAGAGACTAAAATACTACTACAGTAAAAGAAGAACCAAAACGTTAAAAGAATAACCGTAAATCAAAAAATATTATCATAAGTTAAAAACTATAATGAAAATAAATTAACAATTTATTTAAATATATATAACAAAATATTAATTCAATACAAGGAAGGAACAATTTAAAATTAGAAAAAATATCTATTTCAAACAACCTTAAAACTTGAGCAAAGTAAGATAATTGAATTAATTAGTGGTTTTATTAACGTCACACCAGAAGCAATTTGAGTGCTATTGTTGACGGTTTTCATAATTTTGAATTTTGGTCAAGTGACGAGGATTACAGCAGAGCTGTTTCTCTCCAAACTTTCAAACTACACCCATGGCAGGACATTGTGCCTCTACAGATTTAAAAGGTATCAGCCTCAGCTAAACGGTGTGTCTTTAGTGGAATCAAGACTCAAACTCAAGTCTCAACCAAAACCGCCGCTCATTTATATTGGTATTAAATATTCATCTATCATACTTCAGTGAATTCATTACAGCAAGATGGTATAAGACCGAAAAATACTGATTTCATACAAAAATTCAATCTTAGAGGAAAAGAATGAAAGTGAGCAAAGAAACGGACTTCTTTAGAACTAAATATACTGAAGTGATAAATAGTTAGTAATATGCAAGTATTTCAATTAATTTAATGTAAAAAGATTTGAAAATTATAACACCGAAATCCAGCAAACTCAAACAGACTGAAATTTCCATTATCTCCATCCATCATACCACCATAATACTCCCATGAAGAAAATATTAACAATAAGATTATGCTTATTGATTGATTGATTCAAAAATTTTACAAAGAAAATAATATTTCCATAAATTTACTAATTGTACAAAATAAAAAATATATTAATTATTTAAATTTAAGCAAACAATATTTAAAAATATAAGAATTAAAGGAAAGGAATTATACAATACTAATGTAACACCAAATGGTGGATAATTATACATACATATATATATATATATATATATATATATAATTACATGGATTAAATATATTTAACTCCTGTATGTAAAATCGGAATAGATTACAGATTAGGACTAATAAAACACTAAAATTAAAATCAAAATGTTTGAACTATAATATTGCAAATATTAAATTATTAATTAATATTATTAATTAAACCAAACAGTAATGAATTCAGGAAAAAAAAGAGGCTATTTAATATAAATACATTATTCAAAAATAAAATTGAACGAAGTATTACATTTTAAAAACATCATGCCATTATATAAATACATTGAACAGAAATTTTAAAAAAATACCTATTAAAGATTAAAATTTAAATTCAAAACAAAAATAACAAGAGTAATGCAAAAAAATACATACATATTTAATAATCAAAAGTTTGCCGAGGAATACAAAAGTAATTTTAAGGGAATAAAACTGATAATAATTCAAAAATGCAACTAATGTAATTCCAATTCTGTCTCAGATTTAGGATTAAAAATGGTTATTTTTTTATGTAATTTCTTAAATCCATCATAAATCAGTAATTACATTATCATAAATAGTATAGAACAAGACTAAACAAATTCTCACACTCTAACAGTAACTCAATCAAAGAAAAAGAAAACAGAGGGAAAAGTGCATATTTAAACCGCAGTAGAAAAAGGTAACCCATCAAAAATAATATACACGTACTTATACATATATTTTATAATAATTCATCTAAAAAACATATAAAACATTCACCTCCAGCAAGCAAATTGATTTTCTAAGTCCTTCCTATATGGTGCGATAATTTTATCATTTTTATCTGCCGAACACTATGGATAGATTGATTATTGTTTTAAGACAAAAGAAATTTACTAATCCTAGCAATTCTAAAATTATTTTTAAAAAACCCTACATACTTAGAAATTCAGTATAAATATATTAATAACTTATGCAATAAATAAAGCTACTAAAAATAGTAGGTTTTAATAACATATAAATATCGTAAAATGAGACAGTTCTAAAAATGTACGTCAGTATATGGTAGAAAAATTCGAAATTTTAAAAAACTCAAAGATTAACGAAACCGAAATTTATAATTATAAAAATATAATATAAAAAAGATTCAAAAAAAAAAAGGAAAAAGATTCAAAATAATAATAAAAAGATTCAAAAATATATCCAAAAACAAATGGATAATTTATATCCAAGATATATATAGATGTATATACATACACACACAACAAATATACATATATGTACCTATTCATACATATTCACATAGACACAAAAAATGCACTTTTTTAATTTATTTTAATCATTTAAGTGATTAAAGTAAATAAAAGAAACTGGTTCAGAAAGGTAGAGGGGAATAAAAATCAGTCAAAATCTAAGGGTTTTTTTTTTTTTTTTTTTTTTTTTTTTTAAAAAGCTTCACCTTTGGTTGCAATATGGTGTACTTTCCCTTCTGTAGGTTTGATTTTTTTCTTAGGAAAAATTTGGCCTTTTCTATGCTGATTTAGGGAACTTTCCAGAAATCATAAAAGAAAATTAAGTAAATATAGTTTGGGGGAAATTAAATTCGGCTCGAAATAAATCATTTAAATACTCTTTTTGTCCTCGAGAAATCATAGGATGGTTTCCGCTGAAGCTATCTTAAAATATGTAGTAAGAAAGTCTGTATGTGCTGTCGTGATATGCTATGAATGTATCTTATTATGCATCATCGTTATTACGTCAAAATATTGCCCACTTATTAGTTTTTCAGTGAAATGTGTATTTCAAGCACAGGCAATGACATTTATCTGGGTTCTGTTAGCAACGATAATGCAGTAGTTTCTATACAAAAGTCTCCAAGGTGTTAAATTTAATTTTTTTTTATTTATTTTTTTAAAAAAAAACTATATTTCATTTGTCATTTGATTCTGAGCATTTTGATAACAACCTTTTGGCGATATATTAAGAAATTTTAAAAGTCATTGCAGTTTTTTTTTTTTTTTTGATAGGCTCATTCTATATGCCTCACTCATGTATTTTCGAATTCAACATACTTTCAGTTTATTTTACTTAGTAGTCACTCTAATTTTTTTATATATTGATATGAATTAGTAGGAGGCTTAGCAGATGAACAATCAAAAGAAAAGTGCATGTATATTAATTTCGAAATTTTTACCAAAGTCGATCGGTTCTGCTCTTCAATTTTGAGAGACTACTTCAAATACTTCCTATTATTTTAGAAAAGTCTGGCATCAAAATACTTTGAAAAGTAGGATTATCGCAGGCAAGAGATAGTAAAGTTCGAAGCCAAGCGCTTATAAAAAGGAACGTGGAATCAGATTTCAAGGTTAGGTAGCAAAGCAAATAATAAAAATTAAGGAAATAGATTTATTGAAGTAAACAGTAAAAGAATTGTATCTTCTTGGAGTACTATAGTATGTAAGTTTCAGTTTGTTTTATTTATAATTTAAGACTTTAAATCATTTTTCTTGGTTTGAGTTTTTTTCACTTGCGAATAGGATATTTCAAACACTGTTATACTTAGAAGCTTAACATTTTGTAGGTATAGTAACTATAATACTCTTTAAAACAAAAAACATGACGCATCGAGAAGTATTTGTCCGATGGAGACAAAAGTTGGTGGATAGAAAAATTATCTACAGAATAGAAAATAATTAAAAGTTCAGAAAAATTGAATGACTTATTTCAGAGTTGTATAGTTACAAAGTAACAAGCTCAATAAGGTGTTGTCCCACCTCTAGCATGGATGACAGCTGCCACACGACGTGGCATAGAGTAATAAAGATCTCTGATGGACTCCTGCGGTATTTCTTGCCAAATTTACTGCAATTGTCAGGCGAGGTCACCAACATTCCCTGGGAGATGCAGTCCCTTACCCATTATTTCCCAGACATGCTCTATTGGAGAGAGATCTGGCTGGCCAAGGAAGTGTTTAACAAGAAGTAAGACAGTTCATAGCAACATATGCCGTATGTGGTCTGGCATTATCTTGCTGAAAAATAAGGCCAGATTTCTGCAAAAGGAACGGTAGTAAAACAGGTCTCAGAATGTCATCGACGTAACGCTGTGCTGTAAGTGTGCCTCTAATGACCACCAAAGGGGGCCGGCTATCAAAGGAAATGGCACCATGGACCATAATTCTTGGTTGAGGGCCTTGTGTGGCGTGCAATAGTGAAAGCAAAATCAGCACGCTGCCCTGGATGTCCCCAGACATGTCTTCGGTGATCGTCAGGAAACAGTTGGAAGCGACATTCGTCGCTAAACACTATACGTCCCCAGTCAGCATCATTCCAAACTGATCGAGCCAAGCACCACTGTAATTTGTCTCGACAATGTACAGGCATAAGTGGCATGGGGTGTAGCGGTTGGTAAAAGCGTAGATTTCGCTCTATCAGCCGTCTGTGAATGGACATGGCCAACACTCGTGTGCGGGTCGCACATCTGATGGTTGATAACGATGAATTAGGCACTATGACAGCTGATCTGACAATCACTCTGTCCTCCCAATCTGCCGTGGCCCTAGGTCGACCGCTACCTTCATGACGACGAAACCTGCCATTGTCCACATATTCTTGCCAGTATCTTCTAATCGCCGCTTCGCTTCGACCCAAAGGATGAGCTATTCTCCAATTGGCCCACCCTGCCTCTTTCAATCTATTTATACGATCTCTTTCAAACGTTGAAAGTTGCTCGTAATGAGCTCGAATTCTGCGGCGAGGCATTCTTTCAATCGTTGAAAGTTATCCAAAATCGCTATGCAACAAAAAATTTCACCATCCAATTGAGAATCGTTTTTCATATTCACCTGCTGAGTGTGCAGTTCCAATGCGCTGTAGCTCCCGCTATGCATTCATTGCACACTAAATTTTAATCATTCGCATACTTGGTTCAAATTGCTTTGCATACGAAATTTCATTACAATCGATCAACTCCTTCTTGGTGCATCATTTTTTTTTGTTATATAGAGTGTACACTCTTTAAACTGTACCTAAATTTAGAGTTATATAAATGTTTATTATTATAAAAAAAAGTAAGAAAATACTTAAATTTCTTGAAATTTTAAAAAGTTTTAAATGTTTTATTTTTTTAAAAAATACTTTTAAAACCCTTACTTCATTTTTAATAAGTATGCATCAAAGAAGTTATATTTCACTTTTCAAAAATCAAATTATTGCAAGTCATTAGAACCAGTTGTATAAAAATATTTTGATCGCAGTGAAACCAACTCAGATTTTCCTAAAAGAAAATTTTATTATATCCATGGGCTCATAATATAAAAAGTTAAGATATATTTCAATTATTTTAAACGATTTAAAAATTTCATTTCTTTATAAACCATTTGTAAAAGTATAAAAGTAATTCATTTTAATTCAAATTAATCATAGCTTGTCGAAATTGTGTACGTTTTCAGCAGTCGACATAAATCTAACACCCTGAGACCCCTTAAACCAGAAGAACAATGAAAATGCATCTAACTTTAATTTTGCAGACAGATTTATGCTGAGCTATACCCCAGAATAATTTATCTCATATACAACAAACTTAGCAATATTAACAAAAAAAATTAGCAATGTGTCTAAATTAATTGAATAAATATTGTATTTCTCTTGGTAATGTATTGTTATATTACAAATCTATTTCTGCAATAATATTGATGAAATACAATTGTTTCATTTAGCTTATTTGGCGCGTTTTATCTGTATTGGAAATCTAACAGCTATAGTCAACTACGGTTACCATAAAACGTGAAATTTGAAGAATTGAGGAAAATATTGTGCGTATAGTTTTGATAACACTTCTGTATTCCATTAAGTGAATCGAAATTTCAGAATTGTATGGTTTGATTGGATTAACGTGATTTATCGTGAATTCTTTGAACGTATCGATTTCGCTTACAATATTGTAGGGAACACACCAAAATTATTTTACGGACTTTTTCATTTCAAACAACAATCATTAGAACTTGAAAAAGTAACTAATAATATAGATTCTATGGCTTGCTTGATTATTTAAAGATACTGTTAAGAAACAAAAAAAAATATTAATTAAGTTACTCTTTTTTTCAGATTAGGTATGAACTTATTCTTTAAGAATATCAAAATTTGACATACCTTTTCTGCCGTTTCAGGGTGCAGGTGCCTTATATCCTTAGTTGCAAACAAAATAAACTCATCATATTATGTAAATAAAAACTTTGCACTTCCTTGTAAATAAAAATATATATTGACATTAATTACAACAGTTACACATCACTATAAGACACAACACAGGTTACATAGTAGAGCAAAATGTGTTCTCTCTCTCTTTCTTAATTCAGGTTAAAGTTCGTTCTGTTTTGACGCTGCTCACTCCAAACAACAGCGTCCTCTGACGGGAGTCACGTGGTTTCAGCTGGGAAAGTATTCATTTCGGAACAGATACCACTCAGTTTTAATGATAGTGACTTCCATTCTTGAACAAAATATAATAAAGACTTTGGCCAATGAAATCGAACCAAAATCGAAACTTGCTCTAGTGATAATTTGGTTATAAAGTATGTGTCTCTAACAACAAGCAAATACTAAATTTATAATTGGTATGAATTATTTTGCTACAGAGCTGTTATAACTGAACAAAGTCAAAAAGAAAATTTAATTGTAATAAATTTTATTTAAATTACGTGCCATCACATGAAGGATTTAGATTTAGAATATGGCATGGTAGTTTTACTGATATTTGAATGGTACTATTCGTACGAATACTTCAAATTCTTTTTATTACGTTTGTACGTCATTATCCGGTTTATGTGCCATATCTTAATCTAATATATTAATAAGAAAACTTTTAAACTCCAATTGAAGACACGCAAGAACAAAACAGATTCAATTATTATCATCGCTGTAGAATATCTAACGTCACTTTCTCTAGAATCTGATACTAACTCACAAACTTAATTTATGATTGAAATCAGAGAAATCTATCTTACCACTATATCTTAAATTCATAAATCACTTCGAAAGTAACTAAGGAAGCTTAATATTTTTAATAGAAATCACTTCAATCCACAAAACTAATAAAAGAAATTCAATCTGAATAACAATTCTCAAAAAAAAATCCTTATCTTTTAATTCCCTTCCTTTTCCTTTAATTGCATAGAAACTATATATTATTATATCTAAATCACTTCATTTTACTTATATCTTTATATAATTTACCTGTGGTCGTGGTAGCTTAAAATTCAAGGTAGCTAATTCGCGGGCGGCGGTTTTCATCGGGTCATGGGATTGAGCTTTGATGCCTCTCAACACCCACCTTGGGCTGATGCACATTAAATCTGTCGAGACTCAATGTCCTTCCCTTGGTGTGGTGTGGAAGTTACTAATAACTATCATTTCTTCCTAGCCTAATTCATTTTGGTGAGGAAGCGATAGTAATTGTTTTCAGTTCAAATCGATATAAGTCCTCGAAGTTATTTAAGAGAAAATCATGAATCGCCCATAGTCACAACTTGATACACTTAACCTGAAATAACTAGAAATAGCATTAATCTATGCTTTCTATTAAAGATGATTTAATTCCTACTTTGGATCATGAAATTCTTTTTCCGCATTTTTCTTGAAGTAACTATGAAATATTTTTGTTTCTAAGCTTTTGAAATTGTTGCTTAAAATATTTCTTCTTTTAATATATATATATTCCACAAAATCTTTAAAAAAATTCTTTTTAAAATATTTCCCATTTTTTTTCATTTTGAGTTTTGGTATTAATGTCACAATACAATATATTGCCTCAACAGTTTGTAGTCCAGTTGTGTCTCCTCAGTTTAATTCTAAATAAGTATACCAGAATCTAACTGGACTCACGAAAAATTATGGACAAAAAAATCAATAGTACTTTTATTTCAACTAAACATATTTATAACTCTGAGCGAATTTGGCCGGTGTTTGAATAAAATGCAAGCCAACTTAATGTAACAGGAGGAAAATGGAGGCTTGTCGTCAAACAACAATTTAACGAGTATCTAAATCAAATTCTAGGCTCAGTGCATTCTAACTTACAATACAGATGAATAAAAATACATACGGAACACTCTACCAAACGTAAAAACTCATTTTAAACTGTAAAATGTACTTAACTTCAACTCTTAATATTTTTTATACAGATTTTGGAAAAGTACCGAAGGCTCAACAAAACGAAACTGAATCATGTAATATAATAAAGATAGCGTATTTGAGAAATTGAAGTTTATTTCACATTTTTATCGTCTGCCAAAAATCATCAAATGTATTTCAAACAAGTTTTAAAATAATAGGGATTTACCTTTCGGTTATAAACGAAAGAGACGTTTATTCTTGGTCCTCCATAATTTAATTTTTTATAGTTTTATTTGAAGTCCTCTCTCTTTAGAATATGATTCTTATTTTTTATATTTGCTTCTTGAAAGGAAGTTCTCCCTTTTTGTAACTTTTCATGATTGACTAACCAATTTTTTTAATTGAATTTTTGCTTTATTATTCATAGTTATAGAAGATGTAATATTTATTTTATCATCCAAACGTTCTTTATACCTATAAAAAATAGTTTAGGGAGGTTTCCTCATCTCTAGATTTTGCGCCAGTAAATACTTTACTAACTAAACATCAGATTTCACAATTCCATTCATAACAGTTGTGACAATTCCTTCTTCATTGATAAAATATTTTCCATTTTTTTTCTCTCTTCTCATTTTGAGATTTAACTTACAGAAATATTTTGCAAACAAACTTTTTGGAAAAAAAACCTGCCTTTTTCAATGTGTTTCTTCCAAACATAAACTAGACTTTGAAATCCAACATTATCTCGAAAAATTACTTGCAAAAACACTCTTCTAGGTTTCATCCTGACTTACCAAAATTTATTGGAATTTCATTTTTTAAGATTTACCTTCTTTAACTCGGATATTTGTTTGCAATGTCTCTAGGTAGCATCAACTGCTCGGTTTTCTTCAAAGTGTTTTGAAATCCATCTACGATTTATTACTTTCATATGACTATCAAAACAAACAAGCATTTTATCAAAGTGAGAAGCTGCCCTGAAGAACAACAATCAAAATTGAAAATGCACATCCTCGATTATATGAAAGAAAAAAAAATTCAATACACACAGAATCTAATTCAAATTCGATATCCTAATAGCTTTGAAGTTTCTTTGAGTAAACTATTTTTATTTAAATATTTCACATTAAATATTCCTAAAAAGAATTCTTTTATGAATGGCATCGATGAAAAATATTTGGATACCTTTATAAAGCCTATATACTTAAAACAAAAAAAAGCATCATTTTGAAATTCTTTTGAATTAACTTTAAAATTTTGTACTTTTTTCTAACTTTTCAAACAATTTGCATATTGAGCCATTCTTGTTAAACAGAAACTCTTCTTGTTTTTGCAAGAGAAAAACTTTAGTTATGCTTCATATTAAATATTCATATCATCACAATAGTTTCATACATTAATAAACGATATTATATTGGTTTTTTTAATTTAATTTAACTTTTAAATACTTTACAGCAGGAAAAGGAAGAAACCCCTTTCGTATAAATCAATTTTTAAAAGAATGCTTAAGTTCAGTAATTTTAAAGATCTGGAAGAGATTTTTAAAAACAAAATAAGCAACGTAAAACCAAACGTTTATTTTAAATTTCTTGCTGAGAGTCATACAATTCTATAATTTGATATAGATTAGAAATAAGTACATATTATTTTAACCCCTTTACTAATATCGAGACAGTGTGTACCGAGAAGGAGAATATTAATAACAAAGTGTTAAAAGTGAATTTGGATCTCACGCTACATTGTCCACTGATTCAGAACTCCATTCACGAAGTTTTGTTGAAAAGTATTTATAAATCCAAAGACACCCATAATTCCACATTCTCTCCACCTCCCAAAAGTTGAACTCCTCTCCCATTTCATTTTCATAGGCGTTATTAAGCTCTACAAATTTAAATATATATATTAAAATTCATATATATACATATTATATATATATATATATATATATATATATATATATTAGGGGGACCGGAAAGTAATGTCCTTTCTGCGCATGTCGATATTTGATTGTCATTTGGTAGCTATTTACGTACTTAGAAGACGTGTAAAAGAGATTTTGAGGTTATTGTATCATATTTGCCTCTGAATAATTAAGTATTAGACTTTTTTTTGCACTTTAGGATGAAATGGCCAGTCAAATACCTGAAGAGCATATCCGGC
Source organism: Nephila pilipes (assembly GCA_019974015.1). Taxonomy (NCBI): domain Eukaryota; kingdom Metazoa; phylum Arthropoda; class Arachnida; order Araneae; family Nephilidae; genus Nephila; species Nephila pilipes. Next base: position 52,754 of record BMAW01114965.1, on the reverse strand, counting down.
ATTGTATGCTTTTTGAGTTTCGCAAGGGTAATACCGCAACTTCTGCGACTAAAAACATTTGCAATGTTTATCCAAGCGCATTGGATGTTTGAAAATGCCAAAGATGGTTCTCCAAGTTCAGATCAGGCAATTTCGGACGCCCATCGATCAGGAAGACCCACAACATTAGATAACGACGTGCTAAGGGCAGAAGTGTAAGCAAATCCATGTCAAACAATTGAGGAACTCTCAAACAACCTTAACCAACCTTGGTCAACCATCCAAGAACATTTGCCGCACATTCGAAAGATAAGCAGAGCTGGTGTTTGGGTCCCCCATAATCTGTCCGAACAGAATAAAGCCAACCGGTCCATCACGTGCAACGCATTGCTTGAACGGCACCGTGCAGATCCCGTTTTTGATCGCTTGATCACTGGAGACAAAAAATGGGTCCTGTACGACAATCCGAAACGCAAAAGGCAGTGGCTCCACCGAAATGAATTACCACGAACTACTGCAAAGCCGGGTTTACATCCCAAAAAGGCACTGCGAGGAGTTGTTCACTTTGAAGTGTTAAAACCTGGACAAACTGTTAATGCAGATGTCTATTGTGAACAATTGGAACGAGTAAACCAGTCTTTGATTGAAAAGTATCCGGCAATTGTCAACAGAAAAGGAGTTATTCTGCAACATGACAATGCAAGACGGCACTGTACAAAACGGATCTCAGACAAAATTAATGAATCGGGGTGGGAGGTACTGCCTCACCCACCATACTCTCCCGATATTGCACCCTCGGATTACCATTTATTCCAATCACTGCAACATTGTCTTAGTGGCAAAAAATTAGAAAATTTTGATGATGTCTAAAATGCTATCTCGACATATTTTACAGAAAAACCGATTGATTTTTACCGCTCCGGCATTGAAAATTTGTATACTAGATGGCAAAAGGTTGTTGATAACGAAGGTGAATATATTGTTGATTAGAAATAAGAACTTGCTAAAAATGTAGTCGTGTGAATTTAACTTAAGAAAACGACATTACTTTCCGGTCCCCCTAATATATATATATATATATATATATATATATATATATATATATATATATTAAAATTTATATATATATATATTAAAAAAATAATAGAAGATTGAAGTTTCTATTTTGCTTAATAATTGCTTAACATAAATAATGAAAAAAGCTCTTAAAGATGGAGATATTTCTAGGTAAAATGTTCGTACCCAAATTGGTTAAAATGCCAATCTTGTGTTCTAGTTTATGAATTTCTAATTATTTCAAATGTTTAGGAAAATTTTAATTTTTATCATTAAATATTTTAAAGTCATGGTTTAGTTTTTAAAGACAATTAATTAAGTTATAAACATTTAATTTAGAATAATCAGACATTTGAAAATAATAATTAATTTATTCACATATAAAACATGGCTCTTGAGAGAAGACATCCAAAGTCAGTAACGAAAATTAAAATTCTTTTCCATTAATAATCAGTTAAGTGCTTATAATTAGCTCTGTGATACCGATAATTAAAAATTTGTATCTACTTTTTGGAATTTAATGTTACAAATACTATGAAAAATCATTAGTATTTTGAAATAGGAATCAGAATTATACATTTTGTCTAACGCTTTCTGAAATATAATTAAACATTTTACGTTAAAAAACACATTGCAGCTAATAGGTGAAACCAGATTTAAAATTTATTTTCTATTTTAAAATTAAATTAATATTTATAACATTTACTATGTTTAATCAGAAAATTTTAATTAATTAGCATAACTAATTATATGTTCCCAAATGTAGTTGGAAAATAACACTAAAGTTTTTTTCTGAAAAATTAACAGGATATCCTTTCAATTGATTAGGAAAAAAATAAAGACATATATAAACATAAAATCACGTAACTGTTTATAAAATTTTTGTTAGCTTATAAATTTCATTAATGATGTAATTCTTAACAATATAATCACATCAATTATATGTTGCATTTCCGGATTTTTAAAAGGAATGCAAAGTAAGAATTTTTTGCTGTTTAATGAGGTATATATTTTCCTGGGTTAAATTTTTAAATTGAATTTTTGTCCTTAATTTCCTACAAATGAATAATGTTCTAATTTACAGATACACAATAGTATTAATATGAATTTGCAGTTTTAAAATTAGTAATGATTTTCAGAAATTCTAGCGCACCGAATGAAAAAAAAAATGAGGAATATTTTTTTTTCCTATCACGTTTTGATTTCTCTTCCATATGGGCAATGAGTACGTGTATTTTACTACCGACATTAAGAAATGTGTAAGAAATAATATTTATAATTATTTACTTTTAATTTAAATGTTAAATACATTATAAACAGTATGCAAACAGCAGAAAAATCTATTTAAAATCGTAACATAAATCAATATTTGACTTTATTGTATAAAAAATTGTAAGACTTCATCATACTTCCAACATTTACATTCGTAGTACACTTATTACATAATAATAATATCAAGATTTGGTTTTACACATTTTAACTTTTCTTTTGAAAAAAATAATAAATCAGATTAATATTGTTACAATAAATTTATTAATGTGTTGTCATCCCAGTGGAATCATATCTACTGTTCGAAAGAATGTTTCACAGACAATGTTAAAATATGTAAGCAAATAATATTATATATGTAGGAGTGATCTTGGTGACATATTTGGCTTCAAAACCAGACAACACTAGGAGAGATTATTTGCTTCTACATTGATCATAAACATTCTTCTGCCTTCCAAACTTAAAAAAAGTGAACTTTTTTCCTAGTCCAAAATGAATACTTATTTAACTATTGCTATTTTACACACTTGTAGTGAACATTTGAGAAAAATAAAAGCCCTCTCACAAAAAATTGAAATTTTCTTCCATAGATTTTTTTCCACTTCCAGGAAAAAGAATTTTATTCATATGTATTAAGAATTTGAAAGACAGCATTCCTTAACTTCCGTCTGAAATCTCTTTCACTTTCCCCTCAGTTTCTACGAATCAACCTCTGATCCACTATGTGATATAAATTATTTTTATTTCCTACTCTTAATTACACCCTTCCTCAATATCTCTAGACTATCGGTTTACCTCACAGACCTCACTCACCAACAGCCATTTTGGAAAAATCACAAACAATAGTAGAATGGACCACAGAGGTGTCGGATGATGTCCACCTCCTTTCTATCTTCATCTACTGTTTCATTCCATATGAGAAATTGGTAAAAATGGCGAATTCCGTAAGGAGGTAAGCATTTTCAATTGAGAATAAAATAATCAAATGTACAGAAGAGGAAGTCGATAAATCAGCAATATGCGTGGAATTTTATTTATGAAAATTTGCAGTTCCCAACATTTGGAAAAATTGCAGAGTAATCGTCGCTGCCCGCAAAAAAAAAAATCTGAATGCAACGAAGAGCTGAGTAAGGCTGAAAAGCAGATTCAAGGGAATCTCTAAAAATGATTCACTATTCATAGGAATACACGTAAGTATAAGTAAAAAATAAGAAATTAGTAAATTGTGTGTTATCACAATGATTGTTCCCAACAAACCCAAAATCAAATGCTAAGACATTTCAATGTTTCAACAAAATTTAATGTACTGAACTTCTGGTTGTAGAGAACTTTTTATTAGGTTCCCGCACGGCTAACTATAAGGGGATTCGATTGAATTACTAAATTTAAATTTAGTTACCTGCTATCACTATCAATGTAAGATGGCTACAGAAATCAAGTGGGCATGGTCATAAGCTATGTCGGTCGTGGTTTCATTCGAGTCATGGGTTCGAGTCCCAATTCCCTTAAAGGGCCATCGAATAGCTAAGCTGATGCACGTTTAATAATCTCGGGACTCAAAATTGGGAAAATGTTAATATTTAGAAGATAAATGGGGTTCCAGTTTAGGTGCCATCCTTGTTACTTGATCACGATTCAAAATTATGAGGTCCATTGCCAATAGTCATTGTGTTACTTCTAAGAGTAAAGTTAATAAGCAGTCGATCAATAAAATTTAATGAAATTCACGTCTATATAAGAGAATTGCAATATTTCCTACATTCGGTCTTAATTTATCTTTCACGAGCGTCTAATCCTTTATCTTTTCTATCAACTACGAAGAGATAGAAAGAAAATGCAGGTTTTTCATTTTTATCTATCAAGTTTCAAAATCAAGATAAAAAATAAATATACTAATGTAATACGCTCCACATGTGCAAACCATCTAAGGAAACAAATCTGATATTTTTCTCCAACCATTTGTTATCACAACTGTATGACGTAAAAAAAGAATAGTGAAATAATGGAGGCTACTATAAAATAATGTAGAAAACATGAATAAAATAATGAAGTTACGAACACAAATATGTTGTTTTCTTTCAGAAAGGCACATCATAACATATAAGCATCAATGGATCAAGAAATATATGACAAAAGATCATTTCTCATCAGAACCTTGGAGATACTAAAAATGCTATGTTATTGCTAGTATGTATTCAATAAGAATTGATGAGAATTTTTCAAAGCTTTTGACAGAAATAGAGAAAGTTTCTGATATTTAACTCATAATTTCCACATTTTTCCTAAATAAAATTGGAGATTTTTATTTCACATACATTTATACTATATTTCATGGGCAACGAGAATTTAGGATGAAAATGAAAATCTACGAAAACAATAAAAATCTAGATTTATAGTGATGTTAAAATAAAAGTAACTATGGATGATTTATTTAAGAAGATGTTTTTAAGAGTTTACAATAAAGATCCCTGCAACTGAGTTGCTTATGAAAATAAGCAATAAAAATTATAATTATAGTAACAACATCTGAGTATAAACATTTTTTTTTTCTCACCTTTACCATTTTTATCCAAAATAATCTTCAAATGTTAATGTTGTAAGGAAAAAAATCTCTCATCATTTTTGATTTTTATATTTCTATTTCAATAATTCTTTTATTTCCCGTTAACTTAAACGGTTTCCACAAAAATCATATCATTAAAATAGTTGTAGGATGAATTGTTTTAAGCAAAAAGAAAAATAATTAATAAGGATATCTCGAAAATATTTTTTAAAATATTTATTCATACAAGTAAATTTATTTAGTCATACAAGTAAATGTTGATATGTTCATACTTGCTTTTCTGAGTCTTAGGTTTAATATCAGTAATGTAAGTATAATTTTTTTGAAGAATGGTTGAATATTTTATATAATATAATTTTCATTAAAGGAACAATATTAAACATATATTGCAATAGAATATTTTGATAAATCTGAACTGACCAGTGATAAATAAATCATAATATTTTCCTAGTTAAATTTCTCTAAAAAACTATGACTTGCTTAAAGTAAACACTAATTATATCGTAATTTCCTAAAATACAATACTGAGTACTATTTTGTTTTAGAAAACGGCTAGACACGAAGCACGTATTTAACAAGGGCCGAGATGCGTGCCATTTCTTCGTGCATATTTTCATAAGTCATTTTCTGAAAAAGTAGAAAAATGAAAGGAAGGATAACTAGTTCATAAAACAAAAGGCTTCATACACTATTTTGTTTATAATTCTTAGTTTTAGGAGAGGGAAGTGAAATAAAAATTCAATTTTCTTTTTCACTGGTTCTAATGAACTATGTTTTGGCTCTTTCACGTTACTGAAAAACATAAAATTCATTACTACCTTCTATTCTTGTGTAAATAGAATTTTTTATTCGTTTCTCTGTTTTGCTTATTTATCTTCAATTTTATATTGTATTCTTTTATTTAGAAATTCTTACATTGTTCGTGATCCTGTTTCTAAAACTCCCTTCATAATTTTTAAAAAGAAAAATAAACTTAGAAATTGCAGAAAAATAAGCTTTATTTTTTCTTCTTTCAACGTGTGTTTTGCTTTCCTTCAATAAATTTACCGTAATAACTAGCTGACATCTACCCTATTGTTCTTGCACATTTTCTTAATCATTGACTCGCCTAATTACGTTGAGTTTAAAGTAGAAAGTACAGAGTCAGATACGACAGATTACATACCCAGATTCTTATGGTAAATCTATATAACCACATGTAACTATCAAATTAAAACTTCCAATTATTTGTAAATGCATTTAAAACTCAAAAGACAATAAAAAATGCATATTTTACTTTTTGTGATCTTTTTAACTATTTGAGTTTCGCATGCTGTGCGCAAATATTTCAGAAATTGGAAATCATTATTGTATTAATAGAAAGATACTCAGTTTTAAAATATGTTTCACGAGCCTCATAATTAAGTATAAACTCTAACATATTAAAGGCTCACAAAGAATGATGAAAACATTCTAAGAATTAATTCTTTATTTTTATAACATATACCTTACTAAAACTAAAACAAATATGAAAATTCAATAACAAATAACATAAAAACAAAGTCTTATACTTTTCACACACATATTACTTTGTTATTCAAAAAATAAGTATTATACTTATAGTGATGTTAATTAACTCTCTATTTTAAATGAAAATTATCTATTATTTCGTAGCTATATTATTTCGTTACAAAAAGTATCGCTAAGGTATTCGCATGGAATCGATCCAACACGGAGAGTAAAGACAAATGACGCTATATTCACAAATAATCACGATATCATCAATAATGATAGCAATGCTTGGACAATAAACGGCACAAACAGATTCATAGCCGTTATACAGATAGGTGATACAAAAGGAACAAAAACGCACTTGTAAAAACAGCTACAATACTTTTAATGACGTTCAGTTTATCAGCTTATTTGTTTGCTCTATGTACAAATCTCCACAGTAATACATTGCACTTATAAGGCTGACTCCAACAATTCCCGGCAGTGAGTCAGGCTACTTCAAGGCATATTTTCGTTCGTCCACGCAACTGACTCCTCGGCAGAGCAGTTCAGCCAATGCCAACCACTTCTAAACTGAAGCCGTATCGATTCATTCCGGCTTCGCATCTCTCCTTATTTAAAGCCACTCCGGTCAAACGTGACGTCACTATGAAAATTCAGGATAAGTCCATCACATTTCTTCTCAGTCGAGATATTGGCAAGATTCCAGCACTTTTCAGAAAAATTCTTTTATCTCGAAGTTTCTTGACTCCAAAATAATCGCTAAATTCATCATCAAGCTCGAGAATCATTTCTTTAGCTTTCCTTGGCTGACTGGAGAAATCTCTGTCAATGCCCCTTTTCCTTAAAAGAGAAACGTTACATAGAACCGTCATCTAGTTCGTAACAATATTATTTATATTTTGTATTCTGACAATACATTTATTTCCATGTTCTTGTTGTTATCATGAATGGCGGCTTACTGACTAAACTTTGTATCATACTATATTGATTATGATTTTGTTATTGTTTTAAAAGCGCCTTGCTTTGTTAATTATCAGAAGATCACCAACATGCATGTATGTAATCACATAAGTGGATTATAACTGTGTACCTTATATTGTTCAGCTTTGATACAGAATACTTAAAGGTTCAGAAAATAAAATATCTATAATAATCAAAACTGCTTAGTATCGTTGATATTAATCAAAATACATAAGAATTCCAGAATGATAGAAATACTTATCAGAGTTACATTTCGAACAAAATTAGCTTGAATTTCAATTTGAGCTCTAGCAATGTAACTGTAATCAAGATGCAAATCGAAGTTATCATCAAATCGCAAAAAAAATATTGAAATTTACCCACAAAGCAAATATGAATTTTGTCAAACTACTATCTAAAAACTTGCTACACCAAACAAGTTTTATTTTAAATTATCTTAATATTTTATGGCACATTTAGTCACCCATAGCCATATTTTCGATAAAGCAGTCGCTCCAAAAACTAGAGGTTTGTCCACTCTACTTATTCTATATCTCTTTTCAAATAATAATTATTTTTTTTAAAAAAAAATTGAAAGTTTTATGCAAAGTTTTACAAAAAATATATTTACCTTCCCAAGGTGCGCTTTTTTATATATATTATTAAGTTACTCAATTAAATATAAGAATTAAAGTAAGATATGAAGTGTCGAGAAATAGACAAAAGTAAACTTTTCTGACATTAAAAGGAAAGGAAACGATAAATTATTAAATTGAATATACACTCTATGAAAAAAAAACGACACACCAAGAAAAAGTTGCCTGATTATGCATATTATATAAGGGCACTTAAAAATTGAATTTTAATCTGTTCAGCATGGAGCTAATTAGAAGTAATATTTGAAGAACATAAGAAAAACTAAAATGTTTTCTTTTTCTCAAACCAAAGAAGAAAATATTTTTATTTGTCCTTTCCTTATTCCAATTTATATTATTATACAAAATTATGTCTATTTTTTTTTCAAAAGAAACATATTCTTCTACATGAAACCGAGATTTATTTCATTGCAGGTCTTTGAAAAAGCAAATACGTTTAACACATATTTAAAAATTCTCAGTATCTATAGGTATTCAAGAAATTTTGATCTAAAAATCTCCGCATAACTGGATAGTGAATCCCGCACCTTTTATCAACAAGCAAATCAAAATTTGATTGGGAAGGAAGAAGAAAAGTTCAAAAACATTTTTCTTATTAAATAATATTTCGTTAATAATTTCTAAAAGGGGTTTAGCATCATTAAACATATTTAAAATAAATGAAACTAATTTTAAAACTTTCTAGTCCTAATTGAAATATTTAACATCAAAACAAATATATTTATCTAATATTTTTTACAAAGTTCCTAAGTCTGTCTCTCAAATTAAAAGATCTTAATGGCGTCACATAAATATGTAATTACATTATATCTAATGCTATACCTGTTAAATAGAAACTAATAAATGTGCCTTTGAATTGTCTTACCTGGTATATCCTTGACATTTGACGAGTCTAGCTGATGCGTGTGCAATTTCAAAGGTTATTTAGTAATTTTTTTTCTTGTTCATTACTTTCAGTTTTTTTTTTTTCTTGTTTTACTACCAAAATTTTTATTTATTCTAATTTGTTTAGCTTAACCTTATAATACGATATGTTTTTTATGCTTCGCCTGAGAAAGCCTTTAGCCTTAGAGCCTTTGTTTCGCAAATATTGACAAGTTTAGACAATTTATAATTGAATCATAAATTATAAATTATTTATGTCTAAAACAATCCTTTAGTATCCAGGTATGAAAATAATTTACTCTTCAGAGAGTAAAAAAATATTTTTTCATTAAAATGCTTAATAATGTTATTGCCTTAAATATGCAAAAGGGAAGTTTCTGAAAGTTTTTACAAAAAAATATCTACGAAAACATGAGTAGATTGAAAATTAAATATTTTATCTTATTCAATACTGCATTATGCAGTATAAATTATTTATAACAACATAACATCATTTCTTCTTAATTTTAATCTTCAAATCCGTATTTTTCTAATGAAAAATACGAAAAAAAAGGATTTACAAAAATCAAAAAAACGTTGTGTGGACATTAATGTTTTGACGATTTCGTCAGTACCACCTAGGAGACCTTTTTTTATCTCTAAAATTACAGTATTCACTTTTCAGATGTTTTAATTTAATCTTTAATCTATTTAGAATTGCCATTTACATTATATTGCGAAAAATTTTTGTAATCCTAGAAAATCAAGTTTCATAACAATATTTCTGCTAGATTAAGTTTTGTAGTTTAAAAAGCGCATACTCCAATAAGAATGTTCAAAATGTTTAAGGCATCAATAAAAGCCCTTTAATTGTGGTTTTAAAATTATTATCTAAATCTTATTAATTATAGTTTTATTATGAATAACAGGAAATTAATTCAACATTTATACACTTTCCCGATCATTGAAGAGAAACCTTTTTTGTGGTCCTGTCTTCACTTTACAGGAATACTGGTTTGGAGTAAAACTGTTCCTAGAACATGCATTCAACAAATATTCTCTTTCTCGTTTCCGATCTTTCTCCTTATAGCTTTTTTATCTGGAACCGTGGTGCTGATTAGAGGACATCAATCTGGAAACTGGGGAATTGTTGTAATGTTATCGAGCTTTCTAGTGAATGTTTTATCGATTACTTTGTGGTACTCAATGTTCCATAAAAGAAGATTACTAACGAAACTTATTAAAAGCACACAAGACGTTTACTACATTCGAAATAACATTTTGAGAAGAAATTTTAAGTTTAAGCTTATATTAGTGACTGTATTATTTCACTGGATGACTCCGACTGCATTTTCATTGTTTTTCTTGTTTAAATACAAAGAAAAAAGGGTTCGTGTATGGACTTATGGTCATGATCTTGAAGACTTTCCAATATTCTCTAAGATATTGCTTTTCTTGAATGCAAATATTTATGAATCTATGCGAATAATTTTTCCTGGAATCGTAACAAGTGTGTATTGTACACTTTGTTACACCTTGAACTCAGTTTTAATTTATTACAATAAAAAGTTATTCAAAGCTAGTAGAAACTCACAACATACTCTCTCAAGAAATTTCGTTAAAGAATACTTTATAATTGTGAATATCATACAACTGTTTCAGAAAACATTTTCCGAGCCGATATTCTTTTTGATTATGAAAGACTTTCTGCACGTATTTTCTCTAATATCGTATTTCGTATTCTGCCTTCGGATAAAGCAAACCAATATGATAATAATGGAATCTATCGTTGTACTATTTACAAATGTACTATCAATTATCGTAATAATATCATTTGCTTCTAAAATTCCTGTTAATATTCAGAACATTAAGCAAACATTTCAAAGATACAAAGAAAGTGTGATTTTTGGATCACTTGACAAAATTGATATCGGCATTCAGTTAGCTATTGACAGAGAAATCATACATTTATCAGGCTGTGAGATAATATTCTTCAGAAAAAGTCTCATTTTGTCCATATTTGGAATTTTTGTAACTTACAGTTTGCTTGTTTTTCAGTATTTTGGCTAGAAATAAGGATACAATGATGTAAATAAGTTTAAAGTAATAAAATGATGTAATTCAAATCATTTTCTTGCATATTTCTGAGATGCCTTGGTTTTAGTCTTTTTGAATAACTATTTTTCATTACAGAAGATGTCAATGTGAAATTCGAGTAGATTCTTAATTTTTTTTCCCTCTCTTTTCCTTCACTTCAGATCAAGAATCTTTTTTTATAACTGAAGAGAAAATGTAATTAACTTCTATAAATTTGAAATCACTACCTGAATTATTACAAAATAAATTATAGATTAGAATCAAAAACTTCTGAGCATTTATAATGCTATTAGTAAAATAATTTCAAAACGTCATCATTGAAACGAGAAATAATTAATCTAATAATCTTGGCCAAGAATTCTCAGAGATACTTAAGATATAAATAGTCTTAAAAATCTGAGAAGCTGAGAAATTTCAAAATTTAAAATATATGAAGTAATTTTCATATCGTATTTTCAGAACTATATCACACTCATGTTTTTCATAGATCACATATTCTTCTCAAATTTTTTAGAATACGTAAGTAACGTGATAGAATACGTAAATCAACCTAAAATTATTAATTGAAAAAATTACTATTATTGTACCATTTTTACAAAACCTGTTATTTATTTGTCGTGTTCCATCAAATTGTTTTTAATATTCTAATCAATAAAAATTTAAAAATTAATCCCTTTTTTTTTGTATTAGGCAAATGAGGTCCAGAAAACCAAAGAAAACTCAATATCAGAATCAATTTTAATATTGATATTTATAATATTAATTTTAATTATAACATAAATTTTATATAATTAATAAAATATAATTTTTAATAATAATGTAAAAAAATTAGGTGTGTGATTGCTTGTTTCTCAAGATATTTTTATACACTTAAGTGATAATCATATTTTCTTGTATTTGACAGTAAACGCACACAATCTCACATTTTATGTACGCAATATTATTTTAAACTTTGATATTCTTCATCATATACATTAAAAATGCTAATTTATTTTTCATTCACAAAATAGAATTCTTGTAATCCAAAAAATAAAATTTTTATATAAAGTTTTGCAAAGAATAGATTTTGCCACCCAAGGTGCGCTTTTTTTATAATTATCATTAATTAAATTAAATATAAAAAATAAAGTAAACTATGAAATGTCGAGAAATGGCATTAGTAAACTTTTCCGATATTAAAATTAAAGAAACGACAAATTGTTAAATTGAATATTATATCAGCTACATGTAAATAAAAAGAAAGTAAACGATAAATTATTACAATGATTACATTTAAGCTGCATGTAATTAAAATTAAAGCAAACAATAAATTATTAAATTGAATATTGTATCAGCTATATGTAATTAAAATTAAAGCCAACGATAAATTATTAAATTGAATGTATTTAAGCAAAATATAATTAAAATTAGAACAAACGATAAGAAATTGAAAAGTGTTCTATTTCGCCAAAAGTGATATGCAATGCCAAAAGTAATCCAACTAATGCAATAGACCCTTGGGTGGCTAATGATAATAAATTCATACAATTTGAATTGTGTAAGAAAAACTCTTTGGTAGTTTTGTACACAATAGTTCGAGCTCCTCTTTTAATATAAATAATGTATCATTTCCATTTGCATACTAGTTTTTATTATTTAAGAGTTCTGATATATTTTTCACGTCATTCAATAATAATTCATAAGATAACATTTTCCAATATAGCTTAAACAATTTTTTCTGAAAAATAAAATAATCTTATTTATAATATTTACCAGTTTATTTTTTATTTCCTTTTAATGATCAAGAGATCATTTTCATTGTTATAACTATAATTATCAATCAAACACATCAAGTTTTTAATGTGTATCCGTGGCATTCTGAGAACTTCATTTGACACATAATACTGGATTACATTTATAAAAAATTTAGATTACCTATAGAAATTCAAATATTCTACATATATACTATTTTATCTTCTCTGTTTCTCAATAACTTTGTTTTATAATTAAATGTAAATTTATGAGCTGTTGCAGTGATAAATTAGGACACTATTGAATTATTTCACAAAACTGATTATTTCAAATAGAATGATTATAACGAATTTATAACTCAAATATCACCAATAAATAACTTTATCAGATTGATAATTTGAATTTCTAAAGGTGTTTTGAATTCTATCTTATTTTTTTTGTGGTTTATATACAAGGGAAAAAAACTATACATCCAATTTTATTCAGAACAAGCATTTACAAACGCTGATAAAATAAATTGATTATTACATGTAGAAAATAACTGTAAATTGTTAAATTTTTCCGCATAAGAATATGTTCTCATATCAACATTATTTGATTTATTTTTATATTTAATTTTCTTGGCAATAAAAGGTAAAAAAAGGAAACTGTTGTAGCTTCAAGTGCAGTGTTTAACAAACGGAAGAAAAAGATATTTTCCAAGATCACCCTAAATACGAAAAATATATTTTAAATTAAAGAAATTTTCAAAAATCGAATTAATTTTCCATTTTACACTAATCACAATTCAATAAAAGCAAGACAATAAAGTTAAATATGTAGTCTAAGCCATAAAATAAAGAAAAGTAAAAAATGTATAAAATATATTTACTGTCTTTAAATTACTGTGATTAGAATATTAAGGGAAAATACTGAAGAATACATAATAAGCATGCACTACATAGTTCAATGAAAATTACTCAATTACATTAACATAAGCATTTAAATAAATTTAATATGTAATAATAAAAGAGTAATTTAAAATCATTCAAATACTTTAATGTATTAATAAAAAAAATACCACCTACGCCTTCAAAACTAAAATCTCAAGAAGAAAGAAATATAAGGTATTAAAATCAAAAATGGAGATAAAGTAATTCAAAAGTTTGTTACTAACAAAGTATGTTTACGCTAGTAAAAATATTATGGATACAAATATTCACAGTCATCAAAACTACTTTCTAATAAAATTGAAAAAACACCAAATGCAAGCAAAAGTTCTTATACCTTTATATATATATATATATATATATAATAAAGTTGAAGTTAAAAAATTTTCTAACATTATTGAATAATTAAACACCTTATCCATATTAAAATTTTTAATTCATTTTGATGAGAGAGAAGGGCAGCAAATGTACATTATTAAAATGCGTAAAGCAAGAGATGTAGCTCCGGCGTCTCGATTACAACAGCATAGAGTGAATTTTACCTTCTCTTCGTTTTTATAGGTAGCGATTTCTCCAGCTCAGGTGGTATATGATGAAGGGATTCTGCCGGATGTTCTTGACATCGATCAGTCTAGTAGGGATTGACGTCAATCAGCAGCAAAATTTATTTTAATATTTTCTATAACAATCCACATGAATTTACATTTTCAGTTTCGATACACCTTTGTAGCATAAATTAAAAATATATGTAAAAATAAGAAATATTATTAAAATGATAAGATATACATTTTTATTTTTCTATGTATACCGAATTCTAGATAAAATAAATACTATTTTGCTCACTTTTTAAAATTTTCACTATTTCCAGTCAAGAACCAAGTTAAAGAAATTCCATTAAGATATCAATATACGTAATTCATAAGACCATACAACATAAATAGAAAAATACTGTATGAAATTACTCAATTTCAGTCCTATTTCAAAAAGAGTGAAAAAAATTACTTATCTAACTTAAAAAAATCACAACAAATTTCTCTAGAGATCTTAAGATTAAGTTCACAGGGAATTAGGAAGTTGGGAACGTTTTAGAATCTTATTATCATGTATAGACGACAAGTTGAATTTTTTAGAATTGAGTTAAACGGAAATGCTGGTGTGATAGTAGAAAACGACATATTTCTTACAAATGAATTGGAAACTTCTTAACGGTATTTTTTTTTTTTGTTATTTTTGTCAATGATTTTACACTTATCGAAGATATGAAACAGAGTCTTTCGTTTTATCGATACTTAGCAGCGCAGAAGAATGCTTACATTTAAGGTTATTGTTTGACGACGAAAATTCTTTAATTGATTGCTGTGAAATAAGCCTAAACGCTTGAAGTCTTTTGGTTAATTTTGATATACATTATATTGCTAACTTTAAAATTACGTTTCTCTCCATCTACCTTAAATTCCTAAATTGCAATCGGGCATAGCTCTCGTGCTTCATCACAGACAGCAGAGCGGAGTAGAATTTTAGCATATTCCCTGACCAGCACACTCATCCTACCGGCTTATTTTCACGAGCTTTAATTGATGTTTAAAAATGCATTATTATGCAGTCAGGGTTGTAAGAAAAATACTTTTTTCTCAATAAGAATTTGTATTCATTTTGATCAGGGACAGGGGAAATAAATATACATTATTAGAAATGATAGTGCAAAAGACGCAACTCCATCATCTCTATTACTACAGAAGAGAGGGAATTTTACCTAGCATTCGATTTTATAGGTAGGCATATCACCAGATCACGTGATAACTCATGTTGTATAAGATGAAGATATATATATATATATATATGGTGAAATATGAATATTTTTAATGTATATAATTATGCAGAGTGTCCTGATATATCCATTGTTAATGAAACATCTCAAATAAAATGTAAAATTTTCTATCCCTCGATACCGATATTAAGATCATTTTTAAGTTTCCTAAAGGTTTCTCTACTTATGGATAAGCATATTCTTATACATACACATTTAGAATCTAAATAAATGTCGAAAATAAGTGCATCTTAAAAGCTAATATATGATTAACAATGAAAAAAATTCTTTTTACGAGCGGAAAAGAAACTATTTTCATGGAGAAAATTATTGCAAATGTCCAACTTCTGATTTAAAAAAATTTCGCTTAATCAGATAAACTATGCATTTATCATACAGGCATCATATGTTAACATCTTAATACTTTTTATTATGTACTGTCAGGTGATTTTTTTTTAATTAATGCTGTTGAATTTACATTTAAATACATACACACACACACACACACACATATATATATATATATATATATATCCTGATCTAATAAATTAATTTGTATCATTTCAGTTAAAATACTTTCTTCCTTAACTCTAAGATTCTTATTCTTATATATGATTGTTTGCATTAAATTTTTAATTCAGTGATATCCTTCAGATTAAAATAGTTTTAGAGAATTAAATATAAATACTAAGACTTTCCGTCCACAAATATGTATCTGAAAACAGTTCACTCACTTCCAGAACACATGCAAATTCTAAAATATTATGAAAATGAAATGTTTGGTTTGGTTTTATCAACGTTGCACAAGAAGCAACACGAGGGTTACAACTTCATAACTTTGAGCCTCGGTCAAGTGACGAGGACGACACCTTACCTGACACCCCTCTCCTAACTTCCACACCCCGCCTTCGGGAGGACTTTGGGACCCGAAATATTTGAAATGCATCAGCCCCGGTTGCACGGTGGGTCTTTAGTGGCATCAAGGCTCGAGCCCGAGTCTCGATGTAAAACCGCCAGCCACGTATCCGTAACCGCTATGAAAATGAAACTAGAGACCAGATCTAATCCTGAAATAATCCTGAATTTCCGAAAATGTGTCAACATATAGAATGTAGTTTTAGTCAGTATCAGTTCTTCTGATAGAGGCTTACTAATTTTCAGAACATATGCAAATCCTAAGACAATATATAAATAGAAGAAAATTGCCAGAATAATTCTAGAATCATCGTGATTTTTCAAAATTGCGATAACATAGAAATTACAGTATTAATCAGTGAACAATTTTATTACATCTATTTCATTTTGTCACATTACCATATGTTATCCAATTTTGTTGTTGTTTTTCGGCTTTCAAAAAATATTTATTTTACACAAAACAATTAAGCTAATAAAGTTTATTGTGTTACATTTGCTTCTCAATCATCAACTTTCTCCTTTTTATAACCAACAGTTTAAGATATCTGTCTTCATTTTGATACAATTTATAAAAACACTCCTTTAAAATAATTACAATTGTGTCAAATTAAATTGGTTTCGAATTATTTTATCTCTTACTCTGTAACAAGGAACTATACGGTGTTTGAATGCATTGTTCCGAAAGATCATCATTCATTTACATTTACTTTTGTTCATAGCTAAGCTTTCTTATTTCTTCATTCATTTGACCCATTATAAGAGATCATTACTTTTTACCACATATTTTACTTTTTTGAAGAATTCCTTTCTATTCCAGTTATATTTTAAGCAAATTCAAGAATGACAAAGAGAACGTGTGCTTTTCAAGAAACATTATTTAAAGAGATGACGATAAAAATATGCTATAGGTTCCACAATTTAATACAGTCTTAAGAATACAAGTAATTAAAAAATTAATGCAGCAACGAAGATCGAATTTGAGTAAAAGGCAAATCTTTAAAAATTAGGAATAAATAAACATAATAATTTACGTAAAAAAGGGGCTTTAAGTTATTTTATCCATACCTTTATTTTCGACCACGAGAATAAAGATATGGATTAAATTTTTAACTAGTAAACGACCATGCTTGCACTAATTGTTTTAAATACTTCGAATTCCAGTATCATTTATTTTATCATTATTTTATTATTATTTATCATTATAGTATTTAGTAGAATACTCAAAAGAATAATTTTTTAAAAAAAAGATCTATCAGGAATCTTTCACATAGAAATTCATCATGAGATAAAACATTAATAGGAATAAATTTCCTATTCCAGAATTTATTAGAAGACAGATTATCGCAAGCCAAAATAAGGTGTTAAGAGTTTTTATGTGATGAATTTAAATGAAAGATTTTGAGATATTTCTCTCAATAAACATATGCATATATTAAAGCAAAGGAATTGTACTGAGAAATATCGAGCTGCGGATGAATGGTCATTTTAAGATATTAATGAATAATTAAAATGAATTTGAATATATAGTTGCTTGAGTATATTTTTTGATTATTACGTTAGTAAGGACGTTTAATATGCGTTTTAATTCTTAATTAGTTTTAATTACTAGTAAATATAGAAATGTCTTAAAAATAATACATGTTACAAATAATATTTAAAATAATTTCATAATAACGGTAAATTAGTAGAAGCTTTTGAATATATAAAGATATATATGATATAATTGCAGTTAGATGTGTTCCTTCTTTTGAATTACACAATTGTTTCAATGTATAAGATTTATTTATTCTGATTTTGTGGCAAACGCATTAAAACTGCATAATGAATTATCAAAACTCCATCTCATTTCTCTAAATCATGTTATAATTTCCAGTTTTTTTTATTTTCAATAGACATTTCTCTTATCAAAAGCCCTTTATAATACGTAAATTTCACTTCAAGGGTTTTAGAATTCTCCGAACTAAATGCTAAATTGGCGATATTCACAAATCTTCCCAAAATTAAATGAAGTATTAGGGTCTCGTGTTTCCCTCTTCTGGTGTAGTTTCAATCACATTAGAGTAATTCAAATGTTAGCGTATATTATTAAAAGTAATTTTTAGAAGTTGTTTAATGAGTACTATGAAACAGAGCTTTAAGTAACACCTTGACATTATTAAACTTCAAATATTAACCTATTAATGTATGCTTACCAAATTTAAAACCTGATTTAATTTAAAGATTCCATCTCATTTCATTCATTAAGAAGTTTCTGAAAAAATCAAGGATGACCTTAAGGTTATGAATCTTAGAAATATTGATAGAATAATATATTAGCCTTCAAAGGTTATTTTTATCGTTCGCAGCAAGTGTAACATGTTTTTTAGAACAAAGATTCTTATTAAATTCTCTGAAACTGCATTTAGAAAAACAATTCAGGATTATAATTTGAAACTTTTCATTACGTCGCAGGAGAATAAGGGGAAAAAAAGATTTTAAAATAAAATAAGTAAGAAGAAAGGTTTAATTAAACTGTACATGAATATACTTATAAGTTTGAATAAAAATAAAATAAATACTATTTATCATACGCTTTCACATAATAAGTTCAAGTGTTCATGGTTTCATCAAATGTAAGAAAGATATAGCTGCATACATTAAAGTTAACAGTTTCTATTTATAATGCTTAATAAAGTATTTTTTCTTCCAGAAAACAGTTGGTTATTAATTCATTGTTCAATTTAACGCATTTCAAATCTATTTCTCGTAATGAAATAAAAAAAAAATTTAAAAAATAAATGTCTAGTAAAATTGTACTTTTTTATCAATTTCTTTGCCAAAAAAAACCACCAAGTTTTCTAAACTTTCTTTAGTCTCAAGAAAAATGATAGCAATTTGTATAATGTTGATAATGTTTTCATATATTTCGAATAAAATTTTAAAGTAAGGTTGGAATTCAACAATTTCTTTATTACAGCAACAATCACATATTTCATCGAGTAATAGTCTGGGAATGATTCACTAGTCAACAAGAGGAAGATAGCGATGCTGAAAAATTTGTGTAGAGACAAAGATCAAAAAGCAGTTGGAAAACAGGAAAGAATAAAAGGAAAGGTACTAAAAATGAATGAAAGATATTTATTTATATAATTATTCATTCATCCTTTATATTTATTTGTTTATTTATCCCTAGAAATTCTTGAGAGCTATTTGATGCATTTTTGTATTATTTGTATTTCAATGGAAAAAATAGTGGTATTTAGTTTTAAAATACATAAAAATAATTTCCTTCACTAAAGTGGTTTTCTTAAAAAATAACTTTTCTCCTTTATCAAAGAACAAAATTTACATTAATACAAAGAGTGGTAATATGTTTTTCCAAATAAAATTGAAAAAAAAAATTCCTTGCTGTCAATTTTAACGAGATGTTCTTTCACATTAATAGATTTATACTACAATATACATAATGTTATTATAATAAAGTTGGTTCATCATATTATATTATTATTAAATAAAATCCTATGTAAATGTTAAATGCTCCACACACTGCACTGAAACAACTTAAGTGACTATAAATAAAACTTTAAATATTGTGTGTTTGCAACCAAAACTTAACTGCTTGTTTTTTTGATCGTATTCAAAATCTAAAATTACTATAGTTATAAAAATTGCAATTTCACATGTATATATGATATATTATATTGTTATACATTTATTTCATTTTTTATCTTCGACTGATACATTGACTTCCTTCATATCTACATAATAAAGTAACTAAGACAAAATTAAATTAAATGTCAAGAATTTTAAAATTCAAGATGTTTTAGTCAAAGAAAAAATTTCAAAAATAATTATTTAATCAACAAGAATCCACTAAATGCTTATGGTCATAAAATGGTAAATAAATGCTTTCGTAACCTATATAATTTTTTATTTTAAGTGTGTAAGGGGGTGATAAGAAAAAATTATGACTTTTCAATATTTTAAGAAAACTCCATATTTTTTTAAGATGGACAGATGTACCGAAAATAAAGATACTTATTTAATTACATATTTTTCATTTTCGGGGGAATATAACTTACTTCTTGATCTATGCCTATTACGAATGCTTGAAGAACAAGTAAGACACTAAGTTTAGTTATCAAACATTTCACAACAATTCAAAATATTTTTATAAAATGTGAATTACATTTTATTCTGAGGAAATAAATAATCTTCCAGAAATAATTTCAAATTATTTCATTCAGTAAGAACGTTTTAAAAGAATTTTTTTCTCATATGAATATAGTTCATGAATCACAATCTCTTTAAGCTTACGGAGATTACTGAAATAAGGAGGGAAATTTAAAAACACAAAGGAAATTACACATTTTAAAAATATTTCGATAATGAATTTAAAAATGCTGATATGTTTGGAGAAAAATTTCCTTGCGAAAGTTAGTTCTTTAAAATTAAAATAATCTTCATGGGTTTTTTTTTTTTTTTTTCAAAATTATTCTTTCAAAATGGCGCTGTAAATTACTGAATCAAAGGATATGTTTTATGCTTTCTAAGAAAAAAGTGTTCTTATTCCGTAATTGAGAAACATGATAAAATGCATGGGATGAAACTCTCAGCAAAATAAGCAATATTATTAAATGGAAAGGATAAAATCATTAAAATTTGATTTTGCACAGAAAGATTACTCCTAATAAATATTTAAAAATGTGTCTATAGTTTTAATTATTTCTAAAGGTATATCAGTAACAAGAAAGAAGAATCCATCGACACAGAAATGTATTATAAAACATTAAAACATGTGATATAACAATAAACAAAACAATAAATCGAGTTAAAGCTCGGAAAATGTAAAAAATACA
The DNA here is from genome assembly GCA_019974015.1 of Nephila pilipes. Taxonomy (NCBI): domain Eukaryota; kingdom Metazoa; phylum Arthropoda; class Arachnida; order Araneae; family Nephilidae; genus Nephila; species Nephila pilipes. The sequence continues at coordinate 31,596 of BMAW01114965.1, read as the reverse complement.
TATAATGTTCATTACCTTTTACCGAAGCATGTGACCAAAGGTAAGGTATTTTAGTAACCTCTGAATAAAAAACCTAGTTCCGAGAATACAAAATAAAAGTTTTAGTAAAAGCTTTATGATCGTAGTAGTTTTCTCTTATAATAGGAGATAAGAAGAGATGAAAACAAACTTAAAATCATCTGAACCTGTTATGAGAAGAATGGTTTGTGTCCAATATCAGAAGAAGAAATTCCGTTTCCTTATTCCAGCTACTTTCAAGCTGCATCAAGACTATAATACTAAATTCGTTGAAAAAATAGACTAACATAGAAACAGCACGCACGTTTTTACAACGCGTTTTTGCCAAGCCTATTGACATTTTACTACGGACTATTGTGCACTTGATCGGCTGAAAAAAGACCTTTCATATCGCAAACCCAACACGATTGATGGACTTAGGAGACTAGCGGAAGAGAAATGTCAAACAGTATCCCTAAAAGTTTTATGAAAAGCTCTTCTATCATGAAATGTGACATGCAGACTTATGGTGTAGAAACAATGTTGTCTATTCGAACATTTCAAAAATTCTACTTTACATTTCAAACATTGAAAAAGGGCTTCAAAATCGTTATAATATGTATAAAGACGCTCTATATCTTATAAAAATGAAAATATAAGATTTCCTGTAGCATTATCCAGTATTATGCATGAATTGAAAAAAAAATTTGAAAAACAGAAATTTTAAGAAATATTGTTAGTGATTTAAGTACAAATTTATGAAAAATTAAAAGTTTTTATCAAAACTCTATCCATTATTATTCATGCAAAAGAAATAAATAAAGAAAAATTTAAAAATATGATATTTTAATTCGCTACGAAAAAATAAAAAGAAAATCTTCTTTGACAAAATTATGATTTGCTGTAAACTGTTAATCTTTATTAAGCACCATATAAAATAAAATGTTAAACAATAACTAAAAGTCAAACATTTTGGAATATTAAAAAATACAGCAAAAATCAGAAGAATTTTTCTCATTTCTTGCATGAAAAAATTAATGTTTCTTAATTAACTTTAATACCTAAACTTTTCAGCATCGAAAAAAAAGTCATTTTAATTTAACTTTCATGTTCCAGCTTCATTGTGAAAAATTAAAACAAACCTGGTAACAATTAAAATAGACATGGCAAAATAGTTTTCATTATAAGATTAAAGTACTGATTTTTTTAAATGATTTCTTTATAATGCACATACTTAGTGGAAATAATAAAAACAAAAGACTTGAAAATTCTTTTTTTTTAACGTTTTTCAAAAAATTGTAAGTTACACGAAAATACATCAAAAGAGGGAAAATTTTTAATATTTTGGAACAAGAGTTAAAGGGAAATTCGATAAAAAAAAAAGAATTTATATTCATAATATTGGTAGATTTCAATTGCATCAGAATTGAGTTATAGAAAAAAGTAATTTAGTAATTTTTAGAAATTCAAAGAACTATTGTCTTTTTTTAAAAAATATTTTCCTTAAATTTGCTTCATCAATGCATAACTCGTACAGTAAATCTCTAAGAAAAAATAAATTCTACATATGAAAGCTACTGTTGAATAAAGTACAGAAATAGGAGAACATAACTCATTTACATTTTACATTCAAAGATGTGGCAAATGCGTTAGTTAGAATGAGAAAATAAAATGTTTGAGAAATACGCTGAAACATGCTTGTTTTATTTTATGAATCTGTCAGAAAATGCAAATTTTACAAACTAATTATGAATAATATATTTCATCCGATAAACGATATCATTTTTTTTTCTGAATGTATTTATTATAGTCCCTTTTAAACTCATGAAAGACCCGTATGAATTTTTACTCATGAAAGACTCCCCTTCACAAAATTTTTACTCATGAAAGGAATTTTACTCATGTAGACCCATAGAATGTCAATGAATATGTAATTTTTTATAAGTGTGAATTGCAATTTCAGGAGGAATGGGCGCTTTCTCCCTCTTTGTGGTTGCTCTCCTTCTTTCCTGGCGAAACAGTTAAATAAGAAGTGTCCCCAGATTATGACACACACATTCACTCACGACATTCCCACCCACATTCGCACGAACACATTCACATTGGCATGTCACACTCGCGAGTCACACATAAAACACCTACATTCCTGTACACGAATAACTTCAACGATTAGGACACCACTATCCTCCTCCTCCTGATTTGTAATTGTTAACTTCAGCTGTTAGTTTGAATAAACTAATGAATTCACCGTATAATAATCTCTTTATTTGAGTTTTTATTCTAAATCATAATTCTACTTCGTATAATCTCAGCCTCTCTCACCACTATACGATCATTTCATTCGGCTTAGAATATTTAATAAAATATAAATCTCAAAATTATTAGTTTTAATTAAGCATCAAATATAGAGAAGAGGTGTTCGCATCAATGGAAACTTATTATGATTTTTTATTTGAAATTCAATATTTTAGTTCCCTCGACCCTTGACTTTTATTGAACCCATTACAATAAGCAAAAAAGTCTGTTCCTAAAAGAAAAATATTGAAAAATAAATAAATACAAAACACTAATAATTCAGTACAATATTAAAATCTTGTAGCCCTAAAGCATATAAAAAAAGCTTAAAGATGTATCACTGTTAGGCGTATTTTCTTTCAAATGTCCTTGTATATTTTTTTGATATCTTACTTGATTTAAGCAACTCAATTATGCATTGCAAAGTTCAAATATAAATTAAAAAGTGGTGAAAAAGAGGAGTGGAGACAAAAATATTAGAATATAATAAAGTTATAGGAATAAGAAGTGTTTTAGCGTGATGTGCACGGAAGTCCTCTGGCATGTATAGGGGATTTGTTGAGAATAGGACTCAACAATCTTTGAGCAGAAAGTATATTCCAGTAAGTGTATTATTTGATAAATTATAAATGTTGTTAGAACTCTTGTATAGGAACTTAATCATGGAGAGCATCCCCTTTATTTGAAGATTAATAAAAACAATTTATATATAATAGATTATTTTAATTAATTTTCCTATGCTCTCTTGAGCTAAAGCTGAAATTTAGAACTTGTGACTAGAGTAAATCTTAAGAATAATAGACGAGACTAGTAACAGGGTAACGTCACAAAGGCTGTCGAAGTAACTATGCAGACATGTTGATTGTCTAAGAATTCTGAAAGACTTGACACAATTTTCAGCTATTCTTTGCATTCTTGATTGCATATAAATTAAATAGATCAATTAATCATTGAGAAAGGAACTGTTAATTTTCGCAGGAATTTCTCACTTTAATCCGGGAAGACACTTATAAGGAACATTTAATATATTTTTGAAAATTAAGCTCATCTCTGTTAAACGCTTGCATGATTAGTGACACAAGAGAATTAACACAAACAAAGAAACATACAAACATAAATTCGAACAAAAAATATGCAATAAAAAAACCTCTAAAACATAACATTAAATGAACATATTTAAAAAGAACATACATTTAAGGGGACTTAGTACCTTACGAAATCAAAAGTAGAACATTTTGACAAACTTTTTTCAATTCTTCATAAAACAACAAGTTTTGCTCATTTCAGTATGAGACTTTGCCAGTTTGTGTAATAAAGTGCGTAGTTTAAAATATTGGGTCAAGTGTTGCTATTAAATTAATATATTTTCTTATACAACATGAAATATGCGTACAAAAATTTGAAAAATAAATTAGCTTACCTTACGTTACCCTTAAGATAACTTTTGAAAGATGTACAGTAGAACCATAATTCTTATACCAAATTAAAGCTAATTAATGACCTTATTCAGTAAACCTCAAATTTTAAATTTTCTTTACATTAAAAAAAATTGAAAAATTAAAAAAGTTATCAAGTTTGTATTTAGTAACTTTTTTTTCATGTATCATGTTATAAAATAAAATCTAATCATCCTATTAACAAAATTGAGGTTCATAGAATAAAGATTTACAAGTACAACACTCATGTAAAATTTTAAAGCTCTGCATGCCAAATATTTTTTTTAATCCTGTGGGAAAGTGTGAAAATAACAAACTGAGAAAAAGAGGTTTGTTTACATTGCATTACATAGAACAAACCACTTTAGACATTTACATTTTTTGTTGCACAGGGCGTAATAATTGTCGGATTTTGACGCGGTTTGTTTTAAACTGCTCCTAACATTTAGTACTATTTTTTAAAATCAAATTTGAAAAATAGAACTTTTGAAGGTGCAAAGGTACTAAGTCCCCTTAAGGAATAATACTTAATAAATATTCAAATATATATACATGCAGACAACATTCAAACAAACATATGTAAGATAATTAACCTACAAACTAGCATACACAAAAAGTAAAATGCTCGTATAAACAAATACACGCATAAAACCATACATGCATAAATTCATACAAAATAACATACAAAAAAGCAAACTGAACAAATAAGCAAAACAGAAAATCAAACCAAAAAATGATCATACAAATAAGCAAACACACGCATAACAAATACAAATAAGCAAACACACACATACACATACAAATAAGCCCACACAAACTTTCTACTTTATAATTGTTCAAGTCCTCTTTTATGTTATGCAATTTTGAAAGAAGATTAATACTTATGCAATTTTTATTCCTTAATTATATAAAGCGACGCTGATAATTGAATATAATGAATAAAAATGTTTTAAATCAAAACAAGAAAGCTTCGAAAATAAAGTTTGAAAGGGGGTTTTTTTTTTTTTTTTTTCATTTTTGACAAATAATTTTTCAAAATATAATTAAGAAAATTCTGAATAGGCTTTTATGAGAAACATTCAATGAGGTTTATCTTATAAATTATACATGAAAAATTTCCATATTCACTTTACATTAATATATATAAGCTAAAATTAATATAACACACATAATTATTTTCAATTGTTCTGGTATAATTAAAATAGTTTTAAACATTTAAATTTCCCATTTGCTTGATTGCTAAGAAAATAGATTTATTTTTATAAGTTCTTTTATTTATATGAATACATTTAATACGAATGTACTTAAATATAATAGGAATATAGTTAATATAATTTGTCTTATTTATATGAAATATCTTAAAATATTCATACATTTAAAATTTTTGATTACTTTTAATAATCTAACTATCATAACTTAATTATCATTTGTTATTTGATTCAACAGCACATTGCTACCTCAAAATGAAACAAAAAATCCAAAACTAAAAGGTAAATCTTATGAATTATTTTGGATATATTCGCGTCATTGAGGATAAGTCACCAGCGTTGGCCACTTTATCGCTCACGATTATGTGAAATAATTGCACTTGGTATAGGAATTAAATTAATATATATTAATAGAACAGTATGTAGGAAATGTACTTAGAAATAAGAATATACTGGACAGTATTTCTGAGTATTCGTAATCGTTATTAGCTTACAAGTTCTCATTATAATTAATTCAAAGTATACTTCCACTAATTCTCGGAAATTCATGATTTATGTATCGATTTATTTCCTTCAGTCTAATGTATTTTATTGTTAAGTGTTTTATTATTGCTATTATAAAATATTTAAAAGGTCCCATGAGTCTAAAATTAAAGTAGAAGTTCAACTCACATAAACATCTATTATTTCCGCTCAAAAAATGTAATTCTATGCTGTATATAAGAACCAATTTTAAAAAAACTGCATGCAATCAAAAGTGATATGACTGCATAATAACGTTGTCTTTAGAAGCAGCACAAGGGCTTAGCGACGGACTTCGTTATTTTGAGTCTCGAGCATACAAAGAGACCTAAGCTTGCACCTCCCTTTCGAAATTTCCACACCACGTCAATGGGAAGACTTGAAGCTTCGATCTCAAACCTCTACATTGTGTGGAAGAATGAAATTATTTTTACTAAGATACACAGTATTTTGAATAGAGTTTTAATAAGAAAATGTTAAAAACTGATTCAAGATCTTAATATAAACTATGGGATACCTGAATCAGGCAAATTCGAAGCAAAAACCAAAAATAATATAAATAAATTTGGTCTCGCATACACGTGATATTGTTACGAATAATACACAGCGGTTGAGTAGTAGCATCAAAGCTCGATTTAGTTTAGTTTTTATTAACGTCGCACTAGAAGCAACACGAGGGCAATTGGCGACGGACCTCGTAATTTTGAACCACGGTCAAGTGACGAGGACGACACCTGAGCTGGCACCCCCCTCTCCAAACATCCACACCACGCCAACGGGAGGACTTTGGGCCCCGAACAGATTTAACGTGCATCAGCCCCGGCTACACGGCGGGTCTTTGGCGGCCAAGGATCGAACCCGCGACTGAACGAAAACCGTCGGTCGCTAGTCCACGACCTTGACCACTAGGCTACCGCGGCCCGCATCAAAGCTCGAACCCACGACTCGACGAAAGTAATACCCGCCTTGAATCCGCGACCATGATCTATAAGCTACTTGCAATCAAAGTTATATTACGTGGTGTGATTGAAAGTATAGACTCCATGGTCATAACAGTTTTATTTATTTTCTAATTTTCTCAATTCTTATTGTACCTGAAAGTTACATGAATCGTTAAAATAATATATTATTCACTTTTCGTTAGAGTCGCTATTTATTTCCACTTATACCAACACATGACTAGTCGGGAAAGCCCTTTGGAGAAGAATTCAGATGCAGGATATCGACAGCAGGCTTTGAGGGTAGCTTTAATCTTATCGTCATATCGATAATGATGTTTTAAGGGTGTCCTTTCTCTTCTTCGGGAAGAGGTGAAAATTGCAAGATTACTTGTAATCATTCTTCTCTGCTTTAAACTTATCTCTTTACGGTCGGCATCTTCACTTTTCAGTGCACTGTTGACACATAAGAGCTAAGAATGTAAATGCATTACAAAGACGAGGCGAATAGCTTTTAGGTACAACATTAATTTTAAAAACGGATTACAAATAAAAAAAATATTATGGTTTTGGAAGCATTACATTTTCCTCCAATCTCTTATCTCAATTCTCAAAAGAATGCTTATTTTAAGAATGATAAAGAAGAATTATGTAACAGTATATTTTAACGGACTATCAAATTTACTGCTAATTATAGCAATTAAATTGTTAACAACTTCAGTGACGAAAATTTTAAATACTATTATTCATATAAAAAATAATTGTTATTATAAAAATTATTTTATGACGGTAATTGTCTTAACAAAATTGTATGTTTTTTAAATTATTTTTCGATATTATGTCTTATATAGTGTTAGAAAAAGCCTTACATGTTTTCGTGATATTGTTTACTTGTTTTTCGGGCCTCTTAAGCGTACAGATTAAAATTAATAACATAGATAGCAATTACAATCGAATCCTCTACATACCCAAATATTCATCATTTTAATACAGAATATATTTATAGCTAGTAAATTTTGCCAGTCATTTTGATTTTATAAATGTTATGTTAATCTTGCGGATTTTCTCAATTTTCTCCTCAAACACAGACTATTGTTCTTGAATGCTATAAAATGCGTCTGAAAGTACAAAAAAATAATGGAGATTAAAAAATAATGGAGAACAAAAAAATAATCAGTGGAACTACTTTTTTCCCTTCGATTCTCAAAAAATATTTTAACTTCTATTTTAGTCATTCGCTTGTTGATTTTCTGTCTAAAAAAATATTTTTAAGTTTCTTTTCAAATGTCGGGAAAAAAAAGTAATTCCAGAAAAGGCTTCATTATTTATTCTTATTTCGGATACACTTGATCTCATTTAAATCAATACAATAGTCTGATGATGAAGGTAGAAATTTCATAGGATGAACAATACGTTCAAGGACTCGAAGCGGTTGGTAGATGGGAACCTTAAGAAACTTAAATCATCATTCTCTGAATTATTATGAAAATAAGGTAGAAATTAAGTACGAAAAGTCCGTGGTTCATTAAGACTCCCGTCTACCCGCCATTTTGATTTCGTGGACGTAATGTTAATCCTATGGAATTTTGACTTTAATTCTCACATCTTTATTATTTGATCTATTTGAATGCAATAAAGTGCATTTGAAAGAGTAAAAAATAATTAATGCTTCTGTGGAATTACTTTTTTCCTAAGATTTTTAAAAATATTTTTATTCTTATTTTAATTATTCGTTTTTAAGTTTTCCGGTCTTTGAAGAATATTTTCAAATATTTTTTAAAATCGGAGGAAAAAAGTAATTCCACAGAAGCATTCATTATTTTTTGCTCTTTCAGATGCACTTTATTGCTTTCAAATAGATCAAATAGTAAAGATGTGAGAATTCAAGTCGAATTTCCATAGGATTAACATTAAGCTGATGAAATCAAAATGGCGGGTAGACGGGAGCCTTAAGCAATTACTGCGAAAAGTGTTTTATTTCACATTAACCTAACACTGAATTCGAGATAAGAGCTATTTCGAGCAGATATAATTGTTTTTTGTTGAGAAATTATTGTTATAAGAAATGAGTATTTGTAATCATAATATTTCTTATATTTTTAAAGAAATATATGAAAACAGTTTTTCAACAGGATTACTTACAGAATTAAGGGGACTCGATACGCTAAAAGTGACGAAAAAAACATTTTTTTTAGTAATATTTTTTGAATAGTTGTATTTCAATTGATGCATTACTTTTTAATGTACTAAAACAAAAGACTTAAAAAAGCGAAATTTAAAATTACATAAAAAAACACTTTGGGGCTTGACTGGACTCCTTTCTAAGATATGTCAGGAAATTTATGCGATTTTTTTTTTATCAAAACTTTTAGAAACCCTAACTTATTTAATGTCAATCATAACCTTAACTTCTTACTATTCTTTTTTGTGACTGCAGTTTTCGTTACAAGTGAGACTACAATTTTCATTATAATTCATTTATTGGCACCTCGAGTTTTGTTTGTATTGTAGATATCGAGGTAATTCTAATTATGTTTCATATTTTAAAAAAAACAGACTTTGTCAAGGTTATCTTTCATTACTGTTTGCGTTGAAAATTTTGGTATTTACTTTATTAATTGTTGGAGATTTCGTTGGAGATTAAATCCTGGAGATTTAAAAATTCTTTTCTTAAAACAATAATATCATTATATTCATATCACCGTTTGAAGCGATTGAAAATAAAGTTCTATAGAAAATTCCAGGGCTCAGTGTTCTATTTATCAAAGATATCAAACCTATGGGAGTAAACAAGAGATCACTTAGAAACATAGGAGTCATAAATACTTATGTGACCGATTGTTTATTAACGTCGTAATTAAAAGCAACACGAGGGCTATTGGAGAAATGCCCAAAGATGACACATTCACCCAAAATGATCTGAATACACCGACTAGCAGTCAGGAAACAACCACCTTATACTCAGCATTTATATACTAATAAAATATCTTTTTACAAGATAATGTAGTCTATACAAAAAAAAGATACAAATTTATTAATCCATTTTACAAATTTACAATTTATATAACTCTTCACTCTCACAGTTGAAAATAAACCTTTTTTACGATACGCATATTATCAGACAGGACAAGTACACGAGTAAACATATAGAAATGACATGAAAACAACGCAGAAAAAGCTCCATTCTCATGTAAGAGATTTGATTATATATCAAAGAAGCAACATTAATTCACGAGTTTAATTTATATTGAATAGAAACGTTTTAAATGGTTGAATGAAACTACAATGCTTTGGCACTTTCAAACGGAGAGATTAAATTAAATTTTTCAGTTAGATGACACAAGAACACGTAGAGGTCAACATCTCCAACAGAATCAAAAGACAATTGGGTGTAGTTTTTAATATACATTAAGGAACATTGAAAATAGCGCACCAAGAAGAAAATGAGCTACAATCACGAAACTTTGTAAAATAGATGAATGACGTCTGACGGGAAAGTAGTCCAAGTTCTATACCAATGCACATGACCACACAAACTGCAGTGGTGCTGCAATAAAGAAGTAGATTATATCAACGAAAAGCCGATGATTCATAAACGTAAAGACCACATTCCAACTCTAGGAGGACATTAGTAATCGAAGAATGCCAGGTAGACGTATGAGAAGACATTTCGCACAGCTAAGCGAATTTGTGAAGGACAAGATAATCGGCAGAAAAAACGCAGGTTGGTCGACTTACATGTTGCTCATCTGGTCTATTGTTAGGAGTGTGCAATCAGAACAAGTCGGAGCAGTGGACACGAAATGGTACCCATGTGTGGAGAACCGGTTCTGGAGTGATTGGGAAGACAATAAGGTGAGAGGATCGAAGGATAGTGCAGCAAGTGTTCGTGGATCCCACATTAATTCGTTCCACTATACAATCAGATATAGAGCTTCCATTTGTTCCACAAATTATTTGCAGATGCCTTGGGCAGGCGAATCTGTAATCCGAGTTCTGCTCTCTTGTAATGCCTTTAATACAGAATCATCGGGAACTCCGTCTACAGTGGTGCCAAACCAGAGCGACGATGAATGCCACAGATTAGCAAAATGTGGTTTTTAGTGACGAATAATGGTTCATTTTGAGGACAGATGCTAACCACGTCTAGGATGAACGGTACAATTCTACCCACGCTGTTGTGCGACACATTACCCTCATAGCAAGCGTCATAAATTGACGGCCATAATCTTTTATAGTCGATTCACTCTAATTGCGGTGAAACCTCAACGGGCGAGCTTTATGTTGATGACATTCTTCAACTCCACTTAGACCTTTCGAAAATGATCTTCCAGGAGCGGTATTTCAGCAAGCTAATGCTCATCCGTATACAACTCGAGCAGCTCAAGACTTTCTGCGTCATGTTTAGACTCTTCCATGGCCAACCCACTCCCTGGACTTTTTACCTACAGAGCATTTGTGCGATCAGTTAATGCAAATTATCAGCTTTGGGAATAGAGAAGATTTTGAAAAAAGTGAACCAGAATCCTAAAAAAAATTTTTGAAAAAACTTAAATAAGATATACAGTTTGCAATATAATATTTTAATGCATTATAGAACTATATTATAATTAATTAGACAATTATACATCATTTTATCAATTAATTCTTTTGAAACTTTAAAATCTAGGTAATTTAGAAGTGATTGATATTGCTAGAAGTAAGGATTATTTAGAAGTAATTTGAATTTAAGTATAGGCTACATGGCGAGTAAATATGACGAAGAGCCCAGATTCAGGAAGTGAATGTTTGTGTAAATATGTTTTTTCCAACTATAAAGCTTTATTATACCCACACCAAGTACCCAAGCTAGATGAGCATAATCCATGCAGTGGGTTAGCATCTGTTGATAGTTTATGAAAATAAATTGATCATACAACTTTAACTAAGTCAGATATGGAATGTTTTATGTCTTGATGAATAAGCCAAGGCATAGTATTTCTGCAAAAGCAAAATTTTATTATCTGTAAGTCTTTCACGATCAGTGATGCTTTCGCCATCAGGGGCGTGTCGCGTTTGCTTACAATTTTAAAATTCAATTTTAAAACGTTATATTTATATCTAAATCTTATAAATAATGCATCTACAGATTCAGAAAAATACCCTCTGTTTTTTAACATCAAAATAAAAAAAAATGCAAAATCTGAAACATTTTGGAGTCTCAGTTACCTAAACAAAAAGAAATCAAAGCTTGAAATTTAACATTATGTACTTATGATATAAGAATGGAAAGGATAAAATAATAACTTTAGAGTTAAATTAAAAACTATTTAGAGCTATTACCTGATAGCTCTTTAATATGTATAACTAATAGTTCTATTTTAACTTAGTAAATACTGTACAATAATATATGGTTTAATTAAATGTCATATTCTAAAATTCCACTTTGTTATTGAATCCAGAAAACCCCTAGACATCTTTAAAACGAGCCATGTACCCCATTTCTGTAGTTAGGATTCTACATATATATATATATATATATATATATATATATATATACAGTCTTTGTTTGGTAATCACATTAGTTTCAAACTTCACCAGCAGGAAAAGAACTCGAGCAATACGAGCTACAACTTTAATATGTCAGTCCAGTCTTGGTGGTTGGACGAATGCTGATGAATGATCAGATAATAGTCAATAGGAATTACAAAACACAAACTACAGAAAAATTGAACTACCTTAGTGAAATAACGTAATACTACGGTTAGAAGAATTATATGCATATAATTATTTAAAACAATCTTAGACCTGTTTTGTTGCGATATATTTATAATTTCTGTTTTCATATGAAAGATTGAATTTTATGAAAAAGGTAATGAAAATATCTGTTTAAATTATATTAGAAATGTATTATTCTTAGGATATCGTCATTTTTTTAAAATTCATTACTCAAAATGGACTTGAAACGAAAAAAAATAAATCATAATTAATTTGACTCATTACCTGAAAGACAATTCTGTTTGCTAAGAAGGTTCTCTGGAACCGAAAGTAATATAATACTTTTAACAATAAATATCGTTACAAACCAAACAATTTATACAATGCAAATCATTATTTGATTTTAATAGAAATTTCTATATAATTCACCATGAATTTCACAGTAAAATAATAGCCATTTACCTTCTAAAATAGGCTCGTGGCTACTTTCTGTTGCCAACTCCATAAATAGTCACTTGTTCTATTTTTATTATTTGGTGACTAGATATTTTAGTGCTTCTTTCAAAACACTTTTTCTATTGATCTGATTCAAATGTTAAAAAGTTATAAACATGCAAATAAGGTTTAGAATGATTTGATCAGCAACTCTATGAGCATATCTATAGAAATTATCAGTGATATCCCTCCAACTGTTAGAGATATTTTCAACAACAATTTAAATCTGTACCTGTGCCTTTGTTGAAATCAAGCATATAACCACATTCTTCAGTATATCTTTGACTGCAGTATTGTATTCTATACTTATTAAAATATGCAGTTCTGGAATTCTTAAAATGCGTGATTTATTTTCGAAGAATAATTAATTTTAAAGTTAATAATAGTTTCTTGTGAGAGAGAGATCACGGTATACATTTAAAAAGTATACAATGATAAATAATAAAATGGAAATTGGCTCTGCTAATTCCATTTTAACATGTGCTTACGGTGAATTTTTTGAAAGATTTATTCGGGCTATATAAGGTCATCACCTTCCGTAGCATGCTCATTCGACAAAGAAAATTTCAAGTATTTGTTTTGGGTAACCATTATCTTCCAAATCTGTATCTTCTATTCACCAAAATAAATATTAATTAGTGTAAATTAAGCTTACTTACGAGCCCCAGGCTCCTCAGAAACAATAACTATCAAGAAAAGAAAATATATTTTTCAAAATCCTAATGTTTTTATTACCGCAAGCAAAACATTCTAAAGTACAAACCATTGCGAATATTAACCACAAAAAGAATAAAAACATACGATTCTATCATAAAAATCAATTATTACATTAAATATTAAAATACGAGCTAGCGGTAAATTATTAAAGTAGACAACAATATTCTGTTCGTATATTAAAACAAAGGCAGGCGGTAATATATTAAATTAAATATATCTTAGCAATCTAAATATACTTAAGCAAACAAATAAAATATTTACTAAAGCAAACTAAATGTAATTATTAGAATCTTCATGTATAATGATGACAATCTTTTGAACCAAATATAATGTACGCTTTATTTTATTCCCATGTATATTTGTTGACGCCATTTTCTCAAAACAACTACATGTTGTCACATGTTAATTAAATTTATTACTTGATAACCCATTTTGGATTTAACATTAATTCAATGAACGATATGCATGCAACGAGCTGTTTTTCGCCGCGTTTTTAAGGAGAAAAAGTTAAAGGAAAAATAAACATCTAGAAATACTCTATTTTTTAAGTACTTTAAACCTGTTTTTGATCCGATAGAAATTACGTTCTTTCAGGGTGGAGACTAAATGGTTCTCAGAAAAGTGGGTGGTAGAATTAGTACATTGGTAGCTTATGCATTGGAAACACGCGATGAGCAAAACTTAATTATCACTGAAATGATGCTCATAATGTTTTGTTTCCGAATAAATTAACCACTGAAAGTGATGATGCTGTTAAACGGTGTAGTGCCGAAATAAATGAGAATGATAAAATTCGGAATTTGTTCCAAACTATATAATTTGTGATAATATAATTCAATACCAGGACTCATATAATTATGTGTGTGTCATTTGTATATTTACTAAAACGTATTTAATTTTTGTGTGTGTCCATATGATTTGAGTATCATTGAGTGTGATCATATTTGTTTGAGTCTCTAAACTTAAATTGTTCCCAACTTTAACTAATGTGTCAAAAAGACAAAAAAAAAAAAAATAGCGCGTTAGAAAATATAACTTAATGCTCTTGAATATCAATACTACTAAGTACCGATAAAATATTACAATGAGAAAGCTAAATGTAGTTTTTTATAAAAAAAAAAATGTTGATATGTACAAACATTAAACGCTAAGTTAAACAGAAAATAAACTGAACATCTAAAGAATTAAGCATTTAATAAAATTGTGATTTCTGTTTATCCTTTTGAAACATTTGCATATACTTAAAATCATGATTTATACGGGTGAAAATGATATAACCATTTAACAGGTATAGTAACAGTACACTCTCTAAAAGAAAAATTTTTGAATTAGTGTAAGTTTTGCCTACAAATGCATGTTTTATGACCTTCTAGGGTTTTAGAATTAGAAAAACACCCAATAAAAGCACTGTTGGAATATATATTAAAACATTTTTTCTGAATTTCACTTGGTGTGTGTGTGTCATCAAATTTTCGTTCGTTAATTTCACCAACTTCCCATTAAGCTAGAGCAGCAATATTTAGACATTTGCGACAAATTTTAACTAATATTTCAATATTTTTTTTAAAAAACGTAATTTGTGTAGTAATCTGGCGCCATCTTTGGAAGATATATTGAATTTCGCAGAGAGAGTGATGTTAAAGACGAGAGATATATGAGGTTTTTCACAAAGTTTTAACTAATATTTATATAATTTTTTAATAAACTTTACCACCATATAAAAACGTTTTTTTATGAAACGTTGTTTTTTATCTTGAATCATTTACCATCAATTGGCATTTTATACAAATATAAACAAAAATTAAGACTTTTCGTAAGACATGGTAACTCAAAATAAAATAAATATACTAACGTTTTGTAAATTGAACAGAACAGAATATAACATTATCTGAAGAATAGACTATTATTTTCATAATATAGCCCTTACATAGGAAGCTGTGGTATTTCGAGTTCTGAATACTGAAATTTTCTTTAAAAGTCATAGTAATTTTCGTTTCATTCCTATACGAAAATACTTCTTCTCAAGAATAATCCATTATATCTTTAAGTATTTGAAGCACACACACACATATATATATATATATATAATTTCAGGTTCATTGATGTATAACATTTTAAGATATTGTATTTTCCTGTATTGAACAATGTCGTTTTTAGAGCCTTTCCTGATCAGAGAAATTCATGATCGAGTAATATTAAAACAACTGTAATTCGGCCTCTAAATAGGATAGAAACAAAACTCAAACAGTTTTTTAGATTAAATTTTAGTTTGAAATTTAAACGATCATTATATTGTCCAAAAATTAAATTTCGAAGGTGTACTGTCACCTTAAAGAGATTTCAAAAATCCTATTCCCAAAATGTTTACATTTTTTACTCAACGAAATTCAAAAGAAATTGCATGTATGGACAAAATATGCGTAAAAAATAATTTATTGGTTCAAAATTAATTAAATGTATGGAATTATAACAAATTTCATTATCCTTTTCAGGTTGGCTGTTTTCACTTGTGCTGCTTGAATAGTAACTTTAGATTCCATAACTTGGTTGTATAGGTTAATATTTGAACTCAATATAGAGGCCGTGGTAGCTATTTTGTAAAGGTTGCAAGTTCCCGTCAGCTCCACTGTTTACGTCGCGTCATAGGTTAGAGTCCTGTTTCCACTAAACATTTGCCGTATAGTGGGGCTAAAGGAGGTTAAATTGTCCAGACTCTAAGTCATCCCAAAGGCATGGTGTGGAAGCTTGGAGAGGGAGGTGACAACTCAGGTGTCGTACCGTCTCTTAACTATCGTCATCATTAGCATTTGTGTTGCTTCAAGTGCATCAGCAATCAATCCATTCAACTCGAAATGAAGAATCATCAATTTTCGCTTCATATGAAAATTTAAGAATGTAAGCTTCATAAAATGACATTTCAAAGCTCAGTTATTAATTAATTTTTTTTTCTTAATAATCTAAAAAAATGGGCAATAATTCGCTTCAAAATTTACCCAAAAGGAGCTTTCAGAAGCTGTTATTAAAGCAAACGAAAAAGCGCGTTTCACATCGAACTTTAACCACACAAAAAAAAAAGATCTTTGCTGCACGGATCAGTAATGCCATCTATTAATCAAAAAATAAACTATAATAAATTAAGACAATCGGAAACATGACGGAATTGATTAATTTTTTCGATCTTTAAATATTAAAAGAAAAGTGAATTGTATTAAGAAATAAAAATCATACGTGCTGGTGATGATTTTAATCATCTGAGAGATACTCAAAACTATATTCTTATTCAAGAAAAGTGTTCATCCTTCATAGAAAATCAAACTTACTCTTCCAGGAGAAATTTAAAAGTCAAAACTAAACTCAATTGCCTGTATTTGAAAGCAGCTTGTAATTCAAACACGCTTTAATTGTTACCAATAATTTAAAAGAAGCCTCAATTAAACAGTTTTTCACACTTAAAATGTTTCTTGTATTTAATTTAAAGAAAATAATTTTTAAATTTTTCAAACTTAAATCTAAGAGAAAATATAATTCAGATGGGAATAAAGGGAAATATAATATTAATGCAAAGCTATGAGCAAAGTTTTCCTTGCAAAGAACAGATCGCACAAGGTATGCATTTTATTACTATTAAATTCACCAATTCAATATAATTAAATAAACTATGAAATATCAAGAAATGGACAGTGTAACCTTCTAAGTTATTGAAATTAAAAGAAACGATAAACTATTAAAATGAATACTTCAATTAAATACCGGTGCAAAACAAACAGTAAACTATTAAATTGAATATTTTCCACAAAATGTAATTAAACAGCTAAACGAAGAAAATTGAAAGTGATCTGGTACGACAAAAGTGATCCTACTAAAACAAATAGCCCCTTGCTAATAAAGAATTAATATAATTATTTTATCCACCATTTTATCTTCATTAGAATCTCTTCTACGCAGTGGAAATTGAACAATGAAATGATGCTTAAATACGTAATATTTTTGTGAATCGTGTTTAAAAGGTTTTATTTTAACTATCTTATACTATTCGAAAAGAAACCACCGATTTGAATCATCAATTATTTAAAATACACGAGAAAGATCAAAAGAAAGATTTTTGGAAGGATATAAATATTTTATGAAAAGCAGAAAACCATTGTCTATAGTTTCAAATTGCAAATATAAAATATTGATAGAAATACCATGTACAACACCTAATTTTCATGTATTAAATGAAGAATGAAGGTATTATATATTTGAAGAACTCTTCACTTTAAATAAAGTCTGAACTTTAAATTAAACATTAGAAATAAAATGGAAAAATATACATCAAATTACTGCAAATATGAAATATAGAAATGAGTAAATATAATCTTGGATAACTTAGAAATTATTCAGTAAATTCCTACTATTAATTCATACACCTCCCATATATGTCTTGTTTAAATTTTCCGTTAATAACATTCTTTTTCATCCACTGAGTTCAAATACATTTTTAAACTACAGTGACGACACTTGATGTTATCAGTTTTCAAATATTAATTCACGAATTAATTTAATTAGTGAAATGTAGTGTCAGCCCAACCACTATGATTTCAAAATTCAAACTTAATGAACTTTTGTTGATCGTTAAGTCCAGAACTGACCAGGATACTACATTTGGCAAAATGTCGCCAACATTTGTCGCCAAAGTGTGGTTGGCTAAACTACATCTGAACAATTTAATATACCGATGAATTAAGAAACAAGTTATGCTTCGCATTATGTTTGTCTTGCAATCTCAGTAAAGTTGATAGGAATCTTCATGCCTTTGATAGAAATCTCGTCGAAGCAAGACAAATTGTTCATTTGATTTTCAAGAAATTAATTTAGTTTCCTTATATGGGAAAAATTTCAAGCTATATTTAGCAGGATATAAATTTAAGAATAAATAATCAAAGGTGGTGAACGCTGAAAAATTCTTTCTACTGAGTATCGCAGGATTTCATCATGTGTATACATATTTATATTAATCTGTGGATTAATAAAAAGTAACTAAAATAGAAAATTCTAGTTGAGACCTAAGTAGGACAATTAAAAATATTTTATGTTACCTATTTTATATACATTTTAAATAAGGCTTAAAATATTTATAAAGACCATAGTAGTCGTATTATATGAAGAAAAATGGCATAGTTATATGAGATATTTCCATAATTGCGTATACATTTTTCAAAGCACTTGCATCCTCCATTCAAAATTCCATCTGTATTTTATCATATATGCATTTCCAAGAAATATGTGAACCATATTTTCTTTTCTTATTTTCCTACCTTCTACTTTTATTTGAATTCTAGATTTTCCTATGTATTTTACTTTGAATAGATCTCACCTACCTTAGTTAGACAATAAATGCTCGAGGGGAAAATTGGGGAGTCTCTATCCACATAAAATCACATCTTGATACACAAAGTTGGAGAACATTCCTAGGTTGAATTTTGGGAAAACAGAGGACTGATAAAATGTCTTTCGAATTTGTAATACACTTTTAGCCTCAAGTATAAAATATCTGTTCCTTTTCTGCTATACTCTGAGCTTAAAATCAAATTTAGGTGATTTTTAGATCTCTGTGGTTTCTACTGATAACCATACATATTTTGTCTTAACTTCTTAATGACTCCTTTATAGATGATTTAGGAGAGAATGAATTCAATAATTTCAGATTCAAAGCTAATCAAATCAAATAACACGCAAATTAAATGCCGCTCAAATTGTTTAGTTAACTTTCTAAAAATCAAATTTTCTCAACTGATTTGAAATCAGTTACAATCTTATTTGTTTTTTACGTTTTATTACATTACAAAAAGAAATTTTAAATATAAAATGAATTCGGTCAAGTTTAAGTGCTGTCTTCTTTTAAATTGCTTACTTGTTGAATATTTCGAAAATATCTGACATATTGAATGTCTGCTTGTCTGTCTTTCATGAAATTAACATCGTTAATCGTATTATTAATGGGTTTTCTTTAATTCACATTGTAATTTTGTCTAGGTCAAAACTTTAAAAGCTTTTTTTTTTCACATTTTAAAGCGCTCTTTTGAGCTGAAATTTTCTATACATGATTGTTTTGGATGACAATACGGTAATTTGATTAAATAAAAATTAATTGATTAAAATTAATTATTTAAAGAATTAAATTTTACGCCTAGTTTCTCATCATGTCACTAAATCCGTCATTTAATAATTTATTGTTTGCTTTAATTTTACTTACATGTAGTTGATATAATATTCAATTTAATAATTTATAGTTTACTTTAATTTTAATTACATTTATATTAAATATATTCAATTTAATAATGTAATTTATCGTCTGCTTTAATTTTAATTACATATAGCTAAACTTATTAACATAATGCTTAATTGAGCTAAAAAATTTTACACTTATTTATTTTAGATAATAAATTTAATTAACATCAAATAATAGAATAAATTATTAAAACTAATTATTGAATAAATTCAATTTGTCTCAACGTTCCCTTTTGCTCTTAAATTTTAAGGTATAAAAAATTATATTACGCAAAGTGTGAAGTTTGAAAGAAAACCATGCTTAAAAAAATTCGTTTTTTACCGGTTAAGTTATTCTTTACGATGCGGGGTGAAGGGAAGGCAAGCTAATCGAACACTCGACTATTTCCTATTTAACAAATTTCTATTTCCTGCCCTTTCTGAGAAAAATTGTGAAAAATTCTAATATAATACCATTTTCAAGTTAAATAATTGTAAAAAGCATTTATTTCAACTTATTTATATAAGAAAACAGTATACTTATATCACCATCTATTGGCATTATTCAAAATCAAAAACTTTTAATCCATCAACAATTTTTTTCCCTACTACAAATAATAGTATAAGACTCTTTAATTTTTAAAAATTTCCAAACATCTTTTTATTTATTTATTCTTTCATTTTTTTAATTTTCACATTCTAAATCAGTTTTTAAAAAGTCAAAAAAAAATTAACTTTAAGAAAAAAATTGAACAATTTCTTAAAATTAGCTATAATTTCTAAATTTTTAAGGCAAATTTCTGTTAAGTGAGATACAATTACATATTAAATTCTAAAAAATAGAAATATAGATAGTTCTATACCAAAAGACGCCCCGATACATATGAAAAATAAAGTACCTCTTTCATAAAAAGAAGAAAAAAAAAAAGAAAAGAAATGCCGTAATTTTAGTATCAACAATGTCCAGTTTAATGTATTTTTAATTTATTTCCATTTTATTTGTATTAGTTTGAATTAAATTTAGAAAGATAAAAAAAATTATGCATATCTTCATGGTTAATATTATAATTAAGATTAATAAGGTCCTCAATATATCTAAAAATAATAAAATCATTTTATACATAACTAGCTCTGCTCATAAAAATATAAATAAATATTAACTAAATTATAACCAGCTGGACCTCTCTGTGGTATACCTTTAATTTTAATATATTTTTATCAAAATATTATATTAATAATATTTTTTATCAATAAATTCAATACAATGTTTGAGTACTAAATTACTAAGGAATGAAATATTTCTAAGGGATGAGTGGAATCAGATCGTCTTAAGTGACGAATCCAGATTCAATTTGGGCAGTTATGACAATCGTGTAAGTGTGTGGAGGCCCCGTGATGAAGATCTCAATCCTGTCTTCTCTGTACATAGGCACACCTCTCCCACAACTGGTGTGATGGTATGGGGTGTCATCGCCTACGACACACGTTCACTCCTAATATTGATACACGGCACCATGACAGCCCAGAGGTACGTCCGTGACATTCTTCAGCCACATGGGTTGCCACTCGTGATAAGGTTCCCAGGAGCCACTTTTCAACAAGACGATGCTCGTGCATACAGGAAGGGTTTCACATGTCTGTTTCCGCTTCATTTTCAACCTTCCCTGGCCTGCTCGATTCCCAGACCTGTCACCGATCGAGCATATATTGGATCATTTAGGACGGTAAGTTGAACTGCTAACGAGTTTGGTCAGCTAAAAGGCCCGTTTAATCAACTGCTGAACGAGATGCGCATGACATCATGAGGGACTTGTATGACTCAATGCCCAACCGTATCCCTTTATGCATTCATGCTAGAGGTGGCTTAACAAAGTGCTAAAACCTCCATTCATTTGTAGTTTTTCCAACAATAAATAATCATTTTGGTTTGATTTTGTAACGACTTAGTTACATCAGCATTGTATTTACGTATTTAATAATTCGATTTATTCCAACAACTTTTTCTTGGCGCGAAAATTCTTATGACAATGAACTTATATTGAATTCAAAAGATTTTCGAAATCTTTGCGATAGGAAGAGTATATTTCTTTGTTTTGAATATGTTTAGTAATACCTTATTTTAATAATTTTGTAGTTTTATTATAATTTTTTATAGGTTCTTGTAATTTTTTTTATAAGTTACCAACTTTAATATTATAAATATTAAAACCATTAGTATGTGTTCTAAATTTAATTGATTTTTTAACAAATTTTGGAGTTAAGAAATGTTATTAATTTGGAAGCCGATTCTTATATAGAGAGCTCTAAATTTATTATTCATTTCCCTATCACTAATATTATGTTCTTTAAAAGAGCTACTTTCTACTACATGTTTATTGGTTATTTTATTATATAGAAATATTTACAAATTGTATAATTACTTGAAACTTTATCAACATATGATACAACAATTTCTTTCTGGAATTTAATAATATATTTTTTAATTTCATTAACTTTTTCATTCTATTTATACGCGCACACACAAACATACATACGTAAACACACACTCATATATATATATATATATATATATATATACAAACATACACACATATATATAATTAGTTTTGAAAATAATATTAATGTTGTATATATTTCTTTATTAATAATATACTTATACTCATTGAAAAGCTTCTAAAGATAACCCATATTTTATTGCTATTTCGGTAATAAAGTTGGCAGTATTGTAATTAACCTGTTTCTCAATACATTGGTTATTATATTCGATATCATAAGCCTAAAGCATATACCTTCATATATGATACCTCTTAAAACCTTGTCTTTGGCAATTTGTAAATGACCAGTAATTACATGCTACTCTTCATTAATAAAACCGTTATAATCTTTTCAATTACATTTAATATTATTCTATAAAAAACATATTTAATATTATTACAATTAAAAACAAGTTTACTTATTTTTAATGCATTTAAAAGGTGTTTTAATTTTAATATTTTTAACTCGGAGAAGTTTAATAAAAAATATTGTCAAAATTAATATTATTAAATATTTTATTCATGTAACTAATAATACAAAATTCCTTTTTATGATGTTCATTATTATTTCTTGACATTATAGTTTATGACTAAGTAGTTAGTAATATCTGGCACAATATATGGGCATTGACTTTTAACTTTATTTTTTTATATATAGGAGACTCTTAAGAGTACTAAGTTCTCTTCTTTCTTTAGAATAAAAATAAAAGAACCAATATTTTTTTATTGTAGTTATTTTCAAAATTTTAATTTAATTCCCTAATTTTTTTCTTAATATAATCATTATCAAGGAAAATTTCTTTTACTTTTTCGTCCTTCGACTTTTGTATTATTTTTTAACAATACTATGATCAGTATTTTTAAAATGGCTGTAATTTTTGTAAAAAATTTTTTTTGTGTCTTTTTGTTTAAAAATTTCAAAATATGTCTGTCTCCTACATATCATTTAGTCCATACAGTTGAATAGTATTATATATGGTAACCTATATAATGATTTTCCTACCAGAAAACGTGATTTTAGTATTAGACTCAATTTTAATTATAAAGAGTTCAACGTTATCAAAATTAAGCATATTAAAATGACAAATTTGTATTTTTTTACATTTTTAACATTGCTACTGTTTTAAGAATTGTGTCAATGCTGATTAATTCTAATGCTATTGGAATATGATGTTAGTTCAACATATTTAAGTTGACATTTTTATCGATTTAATAGATAAATGCAGATGTATGTTTTACGTAATATAATTTTAGAAATTAGATTATATATTGTTCTTTATTAATCCTATTAAGAGTTTCGCATCTTTTATTATTACATTTATTGTAACTTAATTTAAGCATTTTTATTAATACTATGGTAATAATTATTCTGAAAATTACTATTCGTATTCAATTCCATATATTTTCTAAATGTATTTTAGTGTTTGAGGAGTGTAGGTGTTAACATATCCCCCCCTTCCCCAAAAAAGTTTACTCACAGACTCGTAATCGACGTTGTTTGTTTGGGTTCAAGCTCCGATGCCACCAAAGACTCACCATAAAGCGAGGCTGATTCACGTTAAATCTGGTAGATTTCCCAAGTCTTTTCATTAGTAAATTTGGAGAGGATGGTGCCAGCTCAAGTGTCGTCCTCGTTACTTGACCGAGGTTTAAAATTAAGAGGTCCGCAGCCAATAGTCCTCGGATTACTTCTCAATGTGACTTTAATTAGCAATCACATTACAAATTCCCAAAGAGATATGAGTCTTTCAATCTACCTCAGATTATCTGTTTTTCCCAAAATTTTATTTAACGTATTTATCCTTTACATTAGTATCATTTATACTAGAATTATACAAAAAATTATTCTTATCATAATTAGACATCGCATCTCTATATTAATCATATCCAATTTCAGTACATAAAGAATGCACAATTACTCATAAATAACCTCCTAGAAAAAGTGACAAATTTAAAATATGCTTATTCATACAAATCTTTTATTATTCAAGCAATTAACACATATATAGAATCAACAGGATTCTCTTACAATCTACGCATATGTCTGATTATGAGTTATTTCTTCAAAATTGAGCGTCATTTTCCCTAGCAATAACATTTTAAGAGAAAAAAGACATATTTTAGGATATTTTTCGATAGAAAATTCTGTTTTTAACAACACTTGTATAAAAAACGGATATATCCGATAAACATGGATATATTGAATATCAATTTGTGATAGAAAGTAAGTGATGAGAATATCAAATGTAATTTAAATTTTTACGAGACAAATATTTGAAAATGTATCTGAGATCGAATACACCAGTAGTTGAAAATTCTAAATTGACAATTCAAAAAGTGTTCTGAAAATTGTATTTCGTATACGTAATGCTATCCAACAGCATTTCCCAAATTTTGAAGCTTTTTAATTCAAACTCTCTTTCTCTCATCAAGGTATTTTATATTCTTTGAATCTTTTAGCGATAGATTTTTATACTAAATCAATCATATATGTTTGTGAATTCCAAACGTTTTAGCGAGATCAAATAAACAGAGCTTTCTTAAACTGAGAACATTTGATATAAAATTAGAGCAAAATTTGTTATTCGATGTGGAACCAAAGAATTGTTATTCAGAAAAATAACAAGGCAAGGAATAAGATATCATTATTTGTTTGATATCTTTTTTTTAAAAAAAAAAAAAAAAAAAAAAAGGAGAATTTGCTCTCTACTTTTGATTAAATGAACAATAGTATAAGTTTTGAGCATATATCGGACCAATAACATTTCGAATTTTGAAATTTGTTGATTAAATCTTGGTGAACCAAAATGCAATCAGATTACCTATAATCTTCATTGTTTTCAAATATGTATACAGTACTATTTCAGAAGTATTTATTATATAGACAGTTATTCAAAACTATTCTGCATTTTGAAAACTAAAGTATAATAATTCTGATTACAAAAAAAAAAAAAAATGCCTGTTTGAAGAAGTTAAAGCTCTTCAAATCCAAAGATCTCTTATCTTTATGCATAAAGATATCTCAAATCAAAAATCAAAACTTCTTGCCATTATGTTAAATCTTGAAATATGTTAAATTCAATAAATTTCCATATAAAGAAATTTAATTATTAACATTCAATTTAATACTAATTAAAATTTAATTTTACAGTAACTTAACTCTGCCTTTCTTCCTTTATTCTTCTCTCAATTATTTATTCAGATATTATTCTTACTGGTTTACGAAATGATAAACATTTCCTTGTGTTTTATTAAGAAACCAACTTCTGAAATCAAAGGAACTGAACAATTGGATATTCATTATAACTCATTGTGAAAGCACAAGTCGAATCGGTATGAAGGTATAAATTATTTTGAAATCGCATATTTTTTTGTAAACTACTCTTTTGTTTTGAAATACATATATTTTTATACATAAATAGAACAATAATGAAGGTAAACACTATTTGTTTCTCAGTAAGTTCTTACATCAAAAGCCGAACACAGACTTCCAAAAAAATTGCCAATGTTTTATTATTCCTAAAGCACACATTACCTCATTGGTGATTCTAAATTTGAAGACGGCAACGATCTAAATTAAAAGGTTCCTGTTAATCTCAAAACTTATTTACCCTCTCATTAAGTCAATAATTAAATTATTTTTCCACATTTAAAAATTTAAAAAAAAGATATCAAAACAAAATAATCAGGGGAATCAAACACCCAGGAGTGTGGGAGGAAAATCAGAGAATTTAAAATATGCATATATATATATATATATATATATACTAAATTTAAAGTCTATTAAAACTTTAAAGTATATATTTGACTTTATATAATAAAGCATTTTTAAAGCATATATTTTTTTCAATTCACTCATAGGTATCACTACAATTTAAAAATCATCTAATAATAGGAGAAATCGTGTTCGTTGTATACATTTAGGGAGCTTTCGCTTAACGCCATTTATGGAATCGATTATGACTTATTTGATTTATGGAAAGTTTAGCAAAAGCGTACAACAACGAGGTACCTAATTAAAGAATTTAAGTGTAACGCTCTCATCACATAATTAAATAGACATACATTATTAATTTTAGAAGTAGACTTCTAATTTAATAGAAATCAAATTCATATATGATCAGGACTCAAAACGTCCGGATAAGGATTATTGGTCATAGTAGAAATTTCCAAATCCTCCGACTCACTGTATTATATGACGATCTAAAACGAAACATGAATTTTCATTGGCTAACAGAAAGAATAAAAGCTCGTTTGGGGGTGGGTATTAAAATGCATAGAAATAAAGAGCTTTGATTTTAGTGTCTTAATGCGTAGAGTAGAGGGATTTAGATTAAAACTAAAATTTTACTTAGGGAATGTACTTTGCATGACTTGCCGAAAATCAGCTAAGAGCCCGAAATCTTGGTGAAGAGAGAAATTAATACTTAGAACTGTCTCGAGAAACCTGAAAACCTTTGTGAAAATATTTTAGAGTAATTAATTGTAAATAAAGTGGTATTTAAGGTGTTTTACTGATAGATTTTAACATTCATTACATAGCGTAAGCCCTTCGAAGCAACATACTGGATTGGTAAATTAATCTTGGTTGAAGTCCAATTTATATTAAAAATAATCGAAGACCTAGGGTCTGGAAACCATGGAATTATCGATTGTGCTTCAATTTATGTGAATGAAAAGTTTTAATAATGAAAAGTTCCTTTGTGTTTGTCGACTTCTTTCATCATTAATGTTACCTTTAAGATATATATATATATATATATATACATATATATATATACATCAATAAAAATTGTAATTATTGATGTAAAAGGAATAAAATTATGAAGAAGAATTAAATTTTTTTCCTTTGAAGATGCATTTTTTAAATTGTAGATGCACATTCAGAAAAAAAAAAAAACTAATAAATATATATTCTGAATTACTAAACAACACACTTATGAAAACGATATTTAGATCTCTAAATTATTAATGTCCACAGACCGAACATCATACCCGCGAACCTGCGGTTGTCGCTGTTGCAGCCGGGCGCTTGGTCTGATCTGATTTTCGCTGGAATACCCGTCATGTAGTGGAACTGATGCCCGCTAAATATGTCGATACTCAAGTCTTCCAACGCGTAGCATGGAGTTTGAGAGGGCCATAGCCGAAGTACCAATCGCTTGATCTAAAGTTCAAATGATGAGGTTCTGTTCCAGAAGACCTCTGCGTTGCTTTTAATTGTGACGTTGATACTCAATCGATCTAGTAACTTTATTTTCCAATATTTTATTCAAAATATTTCTTCCTAATTGTTTCATCCTTCCTGAGTTTTCATTGTCAAGCAGAGAATTGTCATTATACATACATACATACATACATGTGTGTGTGTGTGTGTGTGTGTGTGTGTGTGTGTGTGTGTGTGTGTGTGTGTGTGTGTGGTAGGTAGTGTAAGATACAGAGTAATACTACTGATTACACACACTACTACAAGTTTCATTTGGGTTGACGTAGACAGAAACATACAAACACAAAACAAATTGATTTAAATCATAGTTACAGATTTAACAACTGTTACAATATAACATCCATCGCAAATTCCTGAACCACCTTGTTTAATGTCTGGCCCTTCTCCTGTCTACGTCCTAATTACCTGAATTTCTCGAAGTGCCAGGCGGCGCTCTAGAGCATCATGGCTGGTTTCTCCGGGATGCAGAACAAGAGGTCTTTAGATCCCCATATATATATATTGAGCAAAAAAATTGAGACAGCTTTTCTACAAAAAAGTTAAAACAAAATTCTTCTAAATCAACACAAGCCATTACCTATTAAGATCTCTAAGATATGAGAATATGAGTAAAGTAATCAAAATTATTTACTCAAAATAAAGGGATTAAAAGAAGTATGATGAAAAAATAGTAGGAGAGCAATGTGACTAGTTGTCGAGACATTCATGTGATTATGTGTCCAACCAGAAACATCCAGGTTTAGTAGAAAAAATGATCTTGCTCCTGACTGCTATGACAGTTTCTTACATCGTGTGTCCATGCTGAGTATGATGTTGTCAATTAATTGTTGAGGCATTTGCAGCCCATTCTTTCCTTTGTACCTGGAGTTCGGAATCATTCTATGGTATGTTACATGTGCTACCAAGTGTCTCCCTGAACATTCTTATACATGCTCGATGAAATTTTGATCAGCAGATTCGCTGGCCAATCCATGCATTCAATATTCTCAATAAACTTCTCTCTGAACAACTTTTCGACTGCTCTGGATGAGCTGCTGCATTGTCGTCCATATGAAAGGAACTGTAATCACAAAAAAAAACACTTTTCGCAGATACGGAAGGTGAATCTCTTGTATTGAAACATGGGCCTCAGTGACTGAACCTCCTTCGAAGATGTGAAGGTCGGTACGGCAACCAAAACATAATGCTCTTATTGAAACATCACGACTAAAGGGTCTTCTGATAATGTTGAGGATATTATTGCGGGTTTCTGATATTTGTGATGCGTATGCATCCAGAATTGCTACTTCAGACTCAAAACCTGCCTCATCCTAAAGTATATTCTCTCTTCCATTGATTATATGTCGAATTCTGGTGTTCCCGGCACCACAGAAAATTCCTTTTCCGATGAGCAGACGTTAAAGAAAACAATTTACAGAATCTAATTTCAAGTAGTAAATATTTCAACTAGTGATTACATTTAAACAATATTTAATACGGAAGTCTGGGAATACGCTCTAGCGCAATACCTGAGAATGACTTGTAAATATTATATATTACACTTATTTAGAAAAATGAAATCATTAAAGTTGTGAACAGGATGCAGTACAAGTCCGACTTAACATCATTTTGTATTTTTTGGCAAAAAGGTGTTTTATCATAATTTTCTCGTTTACCAGTTGTCATGTTGCCATACATATTAAGTTGGCTTTAAAAAATCAAACTTAACATTTAAGAGTATACTAAACCTTGACCTAAGTTATTAACTGATCAATAACTATGTAGCTTATTTTAAATCAATAAAATATTTCATACTGTAAAAGTTATTTTAATGTCGGTTAAAGAGACGCATTGGGTACCTCTTGGCAACTGGTAGTCTCTGGGTGCGATAACGATTTCAGTCAAGTGAATTAGTTTTTGGTAACCCTGTTGATTTTTCTTTTGGAAAACATATGCATGTGTCACGTGTTTTTTTGTTTTCTTCATTTGTATTCTTTAAAAACAGCAAATGATTTTAAATAATTCGAGAAAAAAACCAACGCCTTTACAAACAATGTTTTTATATGGTGGTAAAGTTTATTAAAGAAAATTATTGAAATATTTGTTAAAATTGGTCGCATATATCTAAATATTGCATTGTTAGGCAAGTAAGAACGGTTCCCAAAATTTCAGAGCTATAGCTTGATGGGAAGTTGGTTAAATTAACGATCGAAAATTTGATGACACACACACACCAAGTGAAATACATAAAAACGTTAAAACTAACAAAAATTAATTCATCCGGTAAATTAAATGTTTGGAATGCATTTTAACCCAACCAACCTTAGCGACAAGAATTATTTTGCGGTATTTTGCCAAATGTGGCTACCCTGGACCGTTTTACGGACTTAAGTTCGGCCAAAAAAAAAATCGCCAATTTTTGAAATCGTGCCAAGTGGTTGGGCTAAACTGCATTATTAAAGAAAATATTAGTTAAAACTTGTCGCAGATGTCTAAATATTGCATTGTTAGACGAGTAAGAACGATTCCCAAAGTTTCTGAGCTCTAGCTTGATGGGAAGTTGGTTAAAATAACGATCGAAAATTTGATGATATATACACACGCATACCAAGTGAAATATATAAAAACGTTTTAAAAAACACATAATATTTTTTTTGAAAAAAAATTATGCTCTTCTTTTTGCTTTTTAATTTTTTGTTTCAAATCATTTATTGTTTTCAGAGAAAGCTTAGCACCAAGGAGTGTTCTCCTTCAGTTGTTCTGTTAAGTTTGAATGAAAAGTATGATATACAGTTTTTTTACTTGATTCATTCATTTTTGATGATTTGGAGCTAAAGGGTATACAGTGGTGCACACGAATAAAGAATTATAAGCGAAAAATGTCATGTTCGGTTTCCGAGAATGATGCGCATTGGGTCAAAAAAGTAGAATCGCAAGTTGGGGTTATATTTTAGAATGACGCATGTAAGTAATAAATGCGCATGGTATTGGAAGATCTGTACAAAAGAATAGCTGGTCGAAGGAGACTAAGTTATGTATGATTGAAATTTGTTGATGACAGATATGTGTGTTCGTAAGGCCATTCGTAATTTCATTTCCTTTGAGATTAATGTATTACGGGGAAGTGTCACGAATTGAATGAGTATCTGTAGGGAGATGTGTGTTCGAAAGTAGAATGCTTGGGAGCCCTGGTATTATTGCGGAAGTAAATGAGATAGTGTTTAGCAGGTGAAAGTAATTATAATCGTAAGAAAATAAAACAGGGGTATTCCCAATAGTCCGAATGAGCTTTTTACCAACTTCTTGGAAGCAATATAAGTTATTTTTTCCCGGCGGAATTGTCCTAAAAATGTAAGTGTTTCTTTTTTGTTTAATTTTTTATTGCATAACGTTACTATACGTTGTATAAGTTTGTTGAATATGAATTTGTATACAAATAATATAAATATGTATTGTATTATTCTAATAAGCAAATGAAAATAATGAAAATGTAATATAAATATTATTTTTTCTTATAATTATTAGTTATAAATAATAAACATTAATATCTGTAATTAAAAATAATAAAAATTATTAAAATTTATAATTATTTTATCTAAACGTTTGAATTATGATTATTTATAATTAAATGCAGCACATAAGTATAAAAAAATTATAATTTTAAATAATTCCTATTTATTATCATAAATTTCACAATTATAAATAATTATAACGCATAATTACAAATCCTTATGAAAATTTCAATTAGTTATTATTAATAATTATAATTATAAATGACTGTAACTATTTCTGATAAAATATTCTTATTTGTTCCATATAAAATTACTATATAATCCTCTAACATTACATTTAAATTTTTCATTTTCTTCATTAGAATCGGTTTTGTTACAGCTTACTGACCATTTTAGACATCATCGTGATGTCACTTCTTAGGTAGAGCTACTCTGGCAACATGTCTTACAACTCGCCATGTTTTTTACCAAAATAGCCTAAGGGCATCCATGTGCTTCACTTTAACACTAACGTTATTTATAATAATGTTATTAAATAAAATGATGGCCATCTTGACATTAGAGTCGGCTGCACGAGAAAAGTAGGATAATCATTTACTTAGAATTCTTATCTTATTTGGTAATATCATTTTTTGAGAATGATTAATATAATAATTGTTCTATGCTACATTTTCACCAAATTGAAATGAGCAAACATTTCTTGTGTGATTTAAGCAGGTAAAGTTTGAACCCGAAACTGATCTTCAGCTGGTAAAGTAAGTAAATTACCATACAAAATGTTCTGAAAATG
>BMAW01114963.1:0-18904 GCA_019974015.1 Nephila pilipes | reverse complement strand
ATATAATGACTTATTCTTAATTACTGTGTTTCAATGCCCAATATTAAGAAGATTTTATTGGATGTTGCATTGCCCATGGGCCAAGATGATGAGTATTATAAATGAACTTTCAAGCAAAGATGCGAGTACCAGACCTAAATTCTATTGGGATCGTCATGTGGAATACTGAAGTCTATATATTCGTAAGCTAAATTGGACTGAATGGTACTTGTTTCATGACTGGTTGTTGTCTTGATAATGAAACAAGCAATTTCAGTTTGTTCTAGTCCTTTTAAAATTTTAATTTTGCATGTGAAAAACCAGTTGAAATTCATCGAACATTTAATCTTTTAGAAGTATAAATCGCAATTTCAGGGGGAAAGGGCACTTTTTCCCTCTTTATGATTGACCTCCATCTGACCTGGCGAAACAGTTAAATAAGGAATACACTGCGATTTTGTCACATTACATTTTTCACTCAAGACATTCACACACACACACTAAAAAGATACTTCTCCAGGAATGTGATTGTTAACTTAAGCTTTTGTTTAAATAAACTAATAAGTGAACCAAATGAGAGTCATTTCATTTTAGTATTAGTTTTAAAACTTAATTCTATTTCTCTTATGATCGGAGCCTCTTCTCATTATACGATCAGTACATTCAGGTTATTTGTTTATTCATAAATATGTAAATATCAAAAATTTTAGTTTAAATTAAACATAAAATTCAGAGAAGAGGTTCTACATCAATATGAACTAGTGTGGAAATTTTACAAGGTGTGAACGAGCTCAAGGAGTCGTTCTCGCTACATAACTATTGCTTATAATTACTAGATCCATCCTAATAGCACATTATGTTGTTTTATAACGAGTATAAGAAAAAAAACCAATGAAAATACCGGAATAAAATGTTAAGTACATTTACTTTTGAGATTTCTCAAACTTTTCGAAAGTTTTTATCGCGCGTTTCCAAAAGATTAGGAAATGATGGAACACAGGCGCATATCCAGTGAAGTGTGAGAAAGGGAAAAGCTAAGAAATTTTTTCAAATCCTTGCTTGTCACATTCGAAATTATTTACATATGAGTATTTAATTATTAGGGCATTTTAAATGCATCATATAATAATAAACAGCTAATGAAATGTTTGAAAATTACATGCTATGGTAAAAATTTTGAACGCTGTAAATATTTGTTTCTTCTCAAGATATATTCAAATATTTAAATAAGTCACTTGATTTATAATATTACTAAGGCTCCGGTAGAATAATAGAATGATGAGTGGTCTGTTCTGTGTATTGTTTAGTGTTATTGTATACAATTACTTCAAAAATAATAACATTAATTTTGCTGCTAAAATGGTTCTCATTTTTTTTTAAGAAAAAGGCTTTAAGATACTTGATTCCTCTTTAATAATGTCTACTCATAATGCAATTAGATAAATTTAATTAAAATCAGTTGATTAAAAAGCAAATGCAAAAATTATTATATAGTATATGAATTTAAAATCGTCTTGTGAACCATTATTATGAATGAGCTTGGAAACATCTTAATATTTTTCTGTGTCTAAGAAAATAACAGTGTAAGGATGACTGAAATTAAAGAGGGGATGTCGCGGATACTATCGTTTTTTAATGAGACAGAATACAGCCCATGCGTCGATAGATGATCTGAGTAGTAGAAAAGCATTTGGTAACACTTTCAAAAAATACATTAAAAATTATCAGTTAACTCCTTTAACTGTTTCCCAAAAACAGAAAATTCTAACAAGTTAAATTTAGAAGAATATGTTCCCATTATTAAAACTAAATCACCAAGAAAAGTCCTCCTTGATTGTTTTGTACTCCGTTAACAAAATTTTTTAATTTAATTTTTACTTTACTTTAAATTTTTAAAAAAATCAGATATTTCCTGTAAATTATCTTAACATATTGACCCACACGAATTTCTCTCCTTCCATTTGTATGCCTTCACAATGGCACTCATCTGGGGTTGCCAGTAGAGACACACCCAACCTTATCCAATCAACCAATAACAAGACCAGCTCACGTCAACTTCAACTTCAGTCAAGATCCTCAAAACTCTTATAAGTCACTCTACTTTCCAGCCGTCTGAGGCAGACACTGGGAACACAGCTTCCACTCACAGCATCTAATAGCAATCCTTCTCATTACCACTATGCAGAGCGTTATAAATATAACAAGAGCCAAATTCACGTAAGTAGCCCCTATACAAGCTAAAAGGACGCCTAGGTCCTCCGATAAAGTGCAACTTGCGTGCTTGGAATGCGTTAGTTGTCTTTGTCTCTGCGTAGAAGAAAGGTAATCACTACCAGTCATGAATAATGGATGCTTCAACATGCAGTTGTACAATATTTAACTGTGGAAAATAAAAATCAATTTTACATTCAGTCTCGTTCGCAAAATGCATATGGCAAGGAGCGTGTCTCTCGCATACAATAGTGTTTTGATAAAAAAATGAGTTTCGAAAAGGACGAACACGTACGCGTGATAGGTCTCGATTAAATCAAATGCACTTGGTTATCACACAAGATACAATAATCGCTGCGGACATTTTGGTGAGGTAGAATTGGTGAATAATTATAAATGAGATAGTAGCAGCACTATCTCATTCATAGTTATTCAAAGGAATTATTCACACATTTCTTCAAAAGTTAATTCAACCAGCTTTTGTGCTACCATACACAAATTGAAAACAGTTATCAAGAATTTCCGTAGTTACATATTTTCAACAGAATTTATTCTATTACACGACAATGCCTACCTTTATGAAGCTACTGCGATCGAAGATTTGTTACAGTGATTTCAATGGCAAATCCTGGAGATTTCTCTATATATTCTTACCTTATTGTCATATCTAGGATCTATTCAGATGAGCCCTTAAAGAACGGTAATTCATAAACGGTCATACGGCTCTAATCGCTTCTGAAGAATAGTTTCGCAGACAATCGTAGAGATATTCATTCAGGTTATTCATCATCTTATGAACGGCTGGGACTCCTGTATTAATTTGCAAAGCAACTATGTATAGTCCGGTATGTATCATTTTTACTCTAACGCATTAAAACAACAAATCGCTCATAAAGCCAACAGAAGTCTTACTTTCATTTGGGCATTCTTTCTATTTTATTTTAAGAAAAAATGTATCGTGAAGTTGCTTATATCATTGATTGTTGTTTGAATGAAGAAAATATTAATTATTGGAACGAACGTCATTTACATTGATTTTTGTCCTAATGATCTCGTGATCAATAATTACTGTATATAAATATTGAATTTCTCCGATTTAATTTGAAAAGTAAGTCGACTTAGATATCAGCAAAGATATTGTCATTGTTCCCTGATCGTTGTTCAAATTAACGACGAATGAAAAAGTATGATATTCCTTCAATATTTTTGTTATTAATTTTCATTAAAATATTATTACAAATAAATCTCATGAAAATGAAATAAAGTGTTTCATTGATTGATTACTTTTTATTGAGTGTTAATGTTTTTCGTGTAATTCCAGTGGAACATAGGAATGATGATACTAGAAGTTTATCAGTCAAGTATTTTTCTATCAGCATACATGAATGTAACATCTAGTTCTTAAGAACTCGTATATAGTGATTCAAAAGGTTAATGATTCTATTAGCCACAATTATTAATATTTTTCTGTACCTTACACAAATATTGATATTAATAAATTCATTTTGTAAATTCTCAACATATATATATATATATATATATATATATATATATATATATATAACATGTCAATGATTCCAAGCTGTCTCAAACACCCTTTAGATGAAACAGTGAGAATAACGAATAACATTAACTGAAATTAAATATTATTTTTAATTCAGGGAAAATAATCCTTGAACCACACATATATGATATAAAATTTTTGATTTCTTTTTCTCGTTAAAATTACAGTTTTTTGAAGCATTCGATAATTTACAATTAAAATAAAGACATAATTCTCTGAATTTTCATCTTTGAAATACAAATAACTTTTATTAAGGTATAAAATTAAGGTGTCATAAGTAATCTATTAAGATATAGGCTACCAAATTTCAATAAAGGACCATATATGGCATTGGAAACATAATATAAGAATATTTGTCTAAGACAGATGTTAGTTTAAAAATCCTGTACAGATTTCATACAAATAATGTATTTGTAAATGTTCCGTAACTCTGTTGAAAACATTTCAAAAATATATTATACATTCTTAAAAGAATAATTACTCGTATTAGCATAACTAAGTAAGTAATCTCTCACGAAGTACCAACGGATTCTTAGAAACACCAAGAAATCTTTTTATCTTTTTTGGTGTATACAGTTATTTATTGCAAGCTTTATAAATAGATTTAATTATCTTTCTATTACATCGTTTGAACTTGAAAGCATAATATGTATGCAGTATGGGATGTTTTTATTTTATTAAAACGAAATAAGCATCATATTACAGTTTGATTTAAATGAAATTCGAAATTCAGGGATGTATTCAATAAATTGTATAAATTAACAATTCATATGACTAGTAATAAATTATGATATCATCAAATTATTTAAAATTGTGGTTTGAATCATACTTAACTGAAATATTTTTTGTTTTCCTCGTAGATAAAGAAATTGTCATATAAAGAAAATGCATTGAAATATAAGGAAGTTTTACGATTTTAATTGTATTAATATGAAATTAACTTACAGACATTAAATCACGGTAAGAACAATGGAAAATCTTTAATTAAACTCTGTTATTCAAGATAATGTTATAATTTTTATTTTTTGAGATACTTTTTCCAGTAAAAAACTGTTGGTTTGCCATTATTTAATTCTAAACATTTTAAGGACGTAATTCAATCGTATTTTCTTGTTGAAAAGTACAGTAAATGGAAGCAAATTTCATTTATTTTACAATAACTAAAAGAAAACTTCCTTTTGACAGAAACCTTCCTTTTCCAAATAATAGGAAGAAATAATTATTCAACGAATAGTTAAGCAGTTAATAAGAATTCTCATAGATGGCGTTAGCAGCATTCTTGTACTGATAAAAAATATCTTACAAGTAAAAGGCTTTTCAATTCGACAAATAGCTCTTATGTTATAGATATAAAGCCTTTCAAGAACTAATTCAAAAGAAATATTTTTTTACTTCTGTAGAAACAAATTCAAAGTCTGAAATGTAAATAGAAATGTCTGGGAAAAGTATTATATGAGTAAAAAAATTCATCATATAAAGTTTTTAAATACATTTTCAACTCATGTCTCTAGTAAATTCAAATATTTTTAGAAAGTTGTAGAAGATGAAATGTACAAATCCATAATATAAATATGTAATAAGTTGTATTTAAAAAATTGAGAATCTACATAAAGTTGGCTAGTTTTTTTCACTTTGCATCACTTAGAAAAATAAATTACCGAGATACTTACCTTTATATTAAAAAGAATATCTAAATTTGTTAGCTTATCCAATTTAGAAGTGCATTATATTACGTTGTATTATTTGAGTAATTTATGTTATGTATACATATATGAAATTTTTAAATACAGATAATTCTTACCTTGAGCAATTCTTTGATTTCTGGCACTAAAATCGATACATTTTCTGATTTTAAATGAAAGAGAGTAGCGATAAATTATCATAAATAATTTTTATAAAAAGGTAATTATTTTTAAGTGTTATTTTAGAATTATTTTAGAAGAATATTTACGTCATAGCTAGAAGTTGCCAGTTAAAGATTGATTGAAAGTATTTGCTTATTATTTCCTTCATCATCTAAAATTAATGTAAATAACACCTCTTTGTTGATTTTGTTTGATTTCATTTCACCAGTGTGCATGCTGGTCAAGATTTTAAGGCTCAAAGAGATAGATATGTGACATTTATATACTTTTTTGTACTATGAATGAAATTTTTCTTTGATAATAATTAAAAATAATAATATTATTTCCTTTAATAATGTTCCTATTTCTGTATGAGAAATATATTTTTATAAATAATAAATTTAGATAAATTTTTGTGTTACCTACATTTACATAAAAACAGAATTTACCAAATGGAATACACACATTACTTTTCTTATCTTTTCCTCAATAAAATCTGTCTGTTAAATTTCAAAATTCCAAAACAAAGTCTAGTAGCACGATCATATATTTTTATCGAAGTAAATTCTCATTTATAAACATATCAAATATTTATTTAAAAGCCTCTTATCTATCTTGATACATTAACACTACATTGAATGTTGCAGTGCCTTTAAGTCTGAAAGTAAGAGCATTGAAAAAGTGTAAAAATTAAGTTAATTATAATTATATTTATATGCTAATTGTTAACTATATTGAAAGTTAAATTATATGTGGGTGTTGAGTTTAAACATATTTTAATACTCCTTTGTATGTTGAATCTTTGTTCGCATTTTCCGGT
This sequence comes from Nephila pilipes, assembly GCA_019974015.1. Lineage (NCBI taxonomy): Eukaryota > Metazoa > Arthropoda > Arachnida > Araneae > Nephilidae > Nephila > Nephila pilipes. Next base: position 12,486 of record BMAW01114963.1, on the reverse strand, counting down.
AATATGATTTCTATCCCAATATTGTAACAAAGGATCATATGCATCAACATATTTATTTAAAATCGTGAATTATTTAACTCCATAAATATAAATAAGCTATTTGATATTCACAGGAAAGGGTTTGATTTACTAAGGCGTAACAATTTCCCAATGTATTATCGGATGATTAGACATTATAATTTTGAATATGTTTCTCTTGATAATATTTTAATGTTTTACTCTTACTGACTTACGTTTTTATAATCTTAATTAGTACGGTTTTTATTAATATTATTTTTTGTATTGTTTTTGAAGTTTAATTATTATCCTTTTATAATCGAAAAATTAATATTATTGTGGTGTTAAGTTAGTTTTAATTCTCAAATTGGATACGCTATTTTTTAATCTAGAGTAAAGATGTGTAAAAGCAATCAGATTTGTGATTAAATATATGTTAAGTAAATATAATTTTCTATGATTCTGTAATTGGTAATTTCGTGATATAAATCTTGTTTAAAATAAATAAGTTCTTCATTATGAAATAATTTTTCTACTTTTTTTGAGAAGATAAGTTCTTAAGTTTATCTTTTAAAGCTCCTGCATTAAAATAATAAAATAGATGTATATTCCTATTTTCTGATTGACTATTTAATACAAGTAACCATCTTGGACATTGTCTGTTATTTAGCATCAATCGTAATATAATACTAAAATCTGGACCATAATGAAGGCTTATCGTCTTGATCAAATACTAGTTAAGTACCTTATTGAACGCTTAATTATTTAAAAATGAAAATTTGATAAAGAAATAGAATAATTAAAATTGGGCCCATTATCAAACATCCAATAAGTGATACTAAAAATTTTCTCCTACGGGAACTCATAATAGATTCAGCAAAAATATAAACTTACCAGGACTTCATAGAGAAAACCCTTTCATATATAACTTCTCGCAATCAGAGATACCTAATAATATTTAAATAGGTATTATAGAGAAATCAGATAAAAAAGAAGACATTTATTCCACACTAATCATCTTGAGGTTTCAGTGGGGACGTGTCTTGTGTAGTCTTACATCCTTACGCATCTCAGTAAATAAATTAAAGAGCGCCATACATGAAGGCTTTTTCGATCAGTTTCCCAAAGTTGAGAAAGCAGTGGGGAGTTGCTCGAATTTAATTGGTATGGGTAGGTCTGATATACACCACCATGAGATCCAATTAAGCTGCCACTCTTCGGAAGTTTGTAGGAGATCTTTTTGAATGGAATTAAGGGAATTCGATTTGAGTGTTACTTGACACAAAGGGTATTCATCCAGGGGATTCAGTAAAAGGTAGATTTCTTTGATGTTCGGATTGTATGTAGCGAGCTAATTCGAGTTTTAGTAATAATACAACATTGTTTTCCCAGGATTACACTAAATAGAAAATAGCATCTGTAATTATCAGAACTACACCATTTTTAATATATTTGTTGGTTTAACAGATGTTCAAAAAATATATCGTATTTCAAATATTTAGCACAATTTACTATGTAATATAAGAAAATAATTCCAGCACAGGTATTGCGATATTTTTTCCCACAGAAACCTAATTAATACATAATAAAGGATTATGATTAAATTTTTAAGAAAACAAAAATTGTGCTTCTTAAATATTGGGGTTTCGTTTTTATAACACTACATTAAAGAGAATAATATGGTAATATTTATTTCAAGTCACATATAATTATTTGATAAGTTACAAGTGAATATATAAGTGAAAAGAATTCACATTAATACTGTACTTATTAGCAAATATATATGTTTAATAACAGGTGTTAAAGTAATACTTCAAAAAGTATTAAAATAATTATATACTTAAGCATTTAATTTGTTGTCATTTTAATTGCATTTTTGTATTTTTTCTTGTTGTAAGTAGAATGTTTTGAAAATAATAATCAAATAGCAATCACGTAGAATGTCACATGTAAATTATTGTGCATTGTAAGTATTCCCATTGTAAGTACTTGTAAGTAGTGGTGGTTAAAAATGAATTAGAGACCTCTAACGATTTTAAAAATTAGGAATCCCCTATAGAGAATATTTCGTTCAATTTTCAATATATTAAAATTTATACTTTATCTTTTGATTGAAATTCACATATTAGATTATTTTGTTCTATGCTTTTGAATATGTTACTTAATAAAGTAGTCTAGTATTTCATAAAAATGTATTATGGCTAATTTAATTTATAATTACTGCACTAAATTGTATAATTTTAAACAGATCAAGTCGTTTGGAAAAGTCTGCCCAAAATAATTACTATTAATAAAATTGAGTTCATCCGACTAACGGCAAGTTCGGGAAATAGAGATGACAACTGAACTATATAGCATTAATTTTTAAGCATTCACCAGTTAAATGAAAAGTTAAAAACAATCAAAAGGAGCAGAAGAAGCCAAATAAACAACACAATTATGATAAGTTCGAAGTTATAGAAACCAATTTCAACGTACCAGTTACTGCCTGAAGAATTTCAACCTTCTTCGTAGAAGTGGAAATAATCCTTTTCACATTCAATTTCTTCATCTTATTTCACGGATTTAAGTCATGGTTTCGGAACCTCAGTTGTGGTTTGACAAGGCGATCATTTCAGTGGTACTCTGGTAATGGAGTTTTAATTACTGTTTTGACTTCCTATATTATTATAGAAAGTTTAATTATTAGGTAAAAGAACTTTAAATAGAGCTTTTACTAAATAAGAGCTTTTTATTTTTCCAAACCACCCAAAACAAAATATCAAATATAAGACACGGTTATGTATATAAAGACATGATATAAAATTGTATTTACAAACCAAAACCATGTGTTTCTTAAATAGACGTATAAAACTAATACTATACAAGTCTTTACTCACACTTAGTTCTTGAGTTTGCAATGACACAATTAAAAGCAAGGGTTAACTGTACTTCTTTTAAAAAGCTACATTATTTATACTAAATCAATTTAATTAAAAATTTCCAAAAATTTGGTTGGAAAGCGTTGGCAAATCAAGTTGCCTAATATTATTAATCATATGATATGATATAAAAATTTTAGAAAATGCAACATTTATTCTCATTGAATTTTAAAAAAAAGGAAATAATTTCACAAACATTTCATATTTCTTTTGCTTCAAAATCTGCATTTTCTAAACACAATATCATATGTATTAACCATTTGAATTCATTATTTGGTTCTACTGTGCTCATTAATTTTAAATACAATCGAATTTACGTGATAATTCAAAGAAAGAAAAAAAGTGTTTCAAATCGTATCATAAATAATAAAATTATTACATATAAAAATAATATAACTTTGCAGCAATATTCGTAAACACGAAACAATAAATTTGATTATTCCTAAAATTATGCGTTGTTTTAGAAAAGTTGAGAGTAAAAAAAAAATTATTTCAGCCATTCAGATGTTGTTTCTTATAGTTTACTTTACAGATATATATTGGCAGTAAATAAATTGGGAGTAAATAAAACATTTGTTGTATAAGTAATCTAAATATAAATCATGTTTATCGTCAATTTAATAAAAATTTTTATACTGCATTTTGAAACATTCATTGACAACTTATTAAGATCAATCAAAAAGAAGGAAAAAACTACTTTTATTTTATTATTTTAATTACCTTATTCCTCAAAAATTATTTTAATATTTGTCTGACTTCGAATTAAGCGTTTTGGAACATAAAACAAGAATATTGCACCTAAATTTGATTATTAGTCTTACTTCACAATAATTAGTAAACTTTATTAGTTTGATTAAAGGTTTATGTTGTTTAAAAACATAATTAAAAGCTCAAAAATAATTAATAAATTTTTAGTAGAATCTCCATCGGCAAATAAACAGTTTTATCAAATCTATGATTTAGAAAATAGTTTTGATAATCTTCTATTTTTTATGAATATCTTGCTTCTTTTACCCTATTTCAGAAAAATAAATTACCTTCATTTATCTGTCATATATAATTGAAAAATATTTTCTACATTGATAAAAAAGAGAATTAATTTTCATAAACTAATATACTTCCATTTACTAAATAATGATTTTAAAGCATGAAAAAATGTAAATAAAATCTTTTTACATAGCCTATCGCATAAAAAATCATGAAATATACCTAATTGAGAAATCAACAAATTATCATTTTGCAAAGTTTAAAGAAATAAATATTTGCCTGGAAGGTATTAAATACAGCGTCCAAGAGCCTTCAAAATTAATCGTGTAAATTAACGATATTATAAAGTTAATTTTTGTTGCTTCCAACTAAAATTTTTTTTAGCTGGAAGCAACAAAAATTAGAAGCTAAAGATATAAAGAGACAGAATACATAAGACCAACTATTTTTCATATTAAAATTGAGATAAAATATATTTGAACATTTTGTGCAGTTAAATAAATTCACACTTTTATATGCATTGCTGCTTCTGTATGTATACTCCTTACATACCATTAGATTAGATATTTTCTCTTTTCAATAAACTCAAATGCGTCGCAAAATATAAAAATAAGAAAAAGAAAAAAAAGCAGTTACTTTAAAAGGGTTTGTAATTGAGTAAAAATATTCTGAAGTGCTACAACTCAAGATGCTCGTTCTAAAGTGTTTTTTCTTTATATTTAGTTTCATCAGCATTACATTATAATGCACTTATTGGAGATCAGAAAGGCAGCAAAAACTTTAACGGCGATATCTGGGCCGAAGAACACGTGTTAAATTTTCAAGATTGAAGAAACTGCTTGCACTAAAATACTTTTGCTATAAAAATAAATTAAATACTTAAAGGAAATAAAATGAGCAGATAATAATCCTTAAGTTTTATTTTATATATGGTACTATTAGTATGTTTTTGAATCTATTGAAAAGTTATAGAAATTTTGTAGGCTTAAGAAATGATTGGAATTTGATTGGTTGAGGTGTATTTGTTGCATACATAGGGAATGAATTAAAATATTTCTATGGCGATATTTTCAATAGATATTTGAATTGAGAAATAAAAATAAAAGTTTTTGTATGTGAATAATAGTTTTGAAGATTAAGTAATTCTCTGTTTCTGTATGATTTCTAAGCTTATCTCGTTTTCGATTTCCCTAAATAGAAATATTTCTCATATTGCTTAAATCATTTTAAACTTTATTTAAGATTTTAATAAATATTTTTTATCAATGTATCTATGATATAAATGTTTTGGATATCATTTATACAGTTCAACATTTATTTCATCAAATGATTTTTTTTCGGTCGAAAATGGCTGTCAAATCAAAATTAGCGTATAAATAAATTTGAAATTTGTTTCTAGCTATTAAACTGATAAAAGAGCATACGATGCAATACTAACTTGACTTTGCAACTCATTTTGTTATCGAACACTGGTACTGTTGGAATCACTCCCAATTTCTTTGGATCCGAAAAAAAACTTTATTTCTTTATTTAATTCATTTGAGTTTATCTTGATGTAATAACATATCGATAGTAGTTAATTTGATTAAGCAAATATTTTTTTTAAAATTTTAAATATCTTACATGCACTCAATTCAACTTTTTAATATGTGTATCTACGTATGAGTGAAGACACCCAAACACACTTATATAATCACGCAAACTGATGACCTACTCTTTTCTATTTTATAGAGATACCAAAAGTAATTTTCTCCAATTTATGAATAAATAAATTATTAGCAGAACAATTAAAAATAATTTTTTTTTTCATTTTCAACTGCTTTTTTGTTCTTATTTTCATCTACAAATCATTTGCCGGTTTACTTTAAATAAAATCTTAAAGTTTTTAAAGAAATCAATCTATTTTCTTAAACTTTTAACACACTCCATTGCTATTGTTTCACTAACAGTATGTCGATTAGATCGTGAAAACTTAGGACCTTCCGAAGATTTGTGTATTAAAATATTTTCAGTTTTTTAAGAATTTCATCATAAAATAAAAATATTTTAAATTTATGAACCAGCCTTATGATATTTTATTCGAGTAAAAATACTTCCAACCAAAAACTTACAAAAGGTATTGAATAAAAAGGCATAGTAAAAATGTGGGTATTTTTTTAAAATTTAGAAGCAAAACTTGGAATTGTGTTTCGTTATAAACAACACATTACAAATACTTCCATTTAAATAACACAAATAATCGCCTATTCAATACTTTTAATTCTACATAATTTGTATCAACAGATTTCTAAAAAGCATTATGGTAAATAATATTCATGAGCATTTCTAAACGATATTATTGGTAAAATATTCTCAGACACTAAAAATAAAACTTCAAAATATCCCCAAATGGCTAAATAATTTCGAGCCATTCAACTAAACCAATCATTTCCCTATATTCTCTAAGTATAATTATATTGCATGACACACAATCCAAAAGTCAAAAGTAACTTATTTCACAGGCTGTAAATTTATTATAATTAGCATGGTGGTAAAGCAATTCAAACAAACAAACTGTAATTTATTATTCGGGCGTTACCCCACCTTTGATCATAGAAAAACATTGAAAGAAATCTTTCCAAACGAAAATGATTATATGTTTGTCAAAATAAAATCTTATTCAAATTTTTATGTTAAAGATAAAAAAAAAATACTGGTGACATGTGAAGAGTCAAAAGTTTTCAATCAAAATTTTCAAAATGGCATTTTTCAATTGAAAATTTAAATCATAGCGCTAAGTTTGTAAACTGTTTTATAAATCACATGAATGGAGAAATTAAAGTTCTCAAGTTAAATTCATTTAATACAAATGTATACCAATAATAATGAAATGAAAATTAGAAATGAATTATTAAATTAATATTGCTGCGATTGTATGATTACCAAACAATTCAATTGTTGAAATATATAAACTTCCCTTCCAGATAAAATTATAACAAGAATTACAAATGGGAATAAAAACATTCTAGAATTACAAAATTATAAATAATAATTTTGGCTAACATAATCTGCCGAAAAATATCCATTTTATTTTAAAGTTGCTTATTCTGACCTACTTACATACATTTACATGACTATACGTGGGTTATGAGATATAGAATATCATAATTGATTGAATTAATTAATACTAAAATTTTAAAGGAGGCAAAAAAAGTTTTAAATTTTGTTCATAAATTGTACGTTGTTGCACTTTTTGTTGAAGATTTTTAACATCTGATATAGAATCTTACAATGTTTAGAAGATTAATGTACAATATTAGCGCTACCTTTATATATATACACTCTATAAAAAATAAAAAAACCTGACGCACCCAGAAGGAATTGTCCGATGGAGACAAAAATTAACGGATAGGACAGTTGTGTATAGATTAGAAAATTACTAAAATTTCAGAAAATTTGAAAGATATATTTCAGAGTTACATAGTTACAAAGTAACGAGCTCAATAAGGTGTTGACCCAACTTTAACCTAGGTGCAAGCTACCGCACGGCGTGGCATGGAATGATAAAGTTCCCTAATTTTCTCTTGCGGTATTTCTTGCTAAATTTTGCTCCAATTGTCGGGCTTGTTCATGAACATTCCCTGGTAGACTCAGTTGCCTTCCCATCATATCCGAGACATGCTGGATTAGAGAGAAATATGGCAGGCCAAGGAAGTATTTGACAAGCTGTATGACAGTCCATAGCAACATTTGCCGTATATGGGTTGGCATTATCTTGCTGAGAAATTAGGCCAGGGTACTGCCATAGGAACGGTAGTAAAACCGATCTCAAAATATCGTCGACGGACCGCTGTGCGTTAAGTGTGCCTCTAATGATGACCAAAGGGGTCCAGTTATTAAAGGAAATGGCACCTCTATCCATAACTCCTGGTTGATGGCCTGTGTGGCGTGCAATAGTGAAAGCTATATCGGCAAGCGGCCCTGAGCGTCTCCAGACGCGTCTTCGATGATCGTCAAGACACAGTTGGAAGCGGGATTCGTCGCTAAGCTCTATATATCTCCATTCAACATAATTCCAATATGATCGATCCAAGCACCACTGTAATCTGCCTTTACAGTGTGCAGGTGTGAGTAACAGGTAGCGTAGCGGTCGGTAAGAGCGTAGATTTCGCTCCATCAGCCGTTTGTGAATAATTACTTATACGGGTCGCACGTCTGATGGTTGATAACGATGAATCAGGAGCTGTGACAGCTGATTGACAATCCCTCTGTCGTCCCGATCCGCAGTGGTCCTAGGTCCACTACCATTGTGATGCTGAAATCTGCCATAATCCAGTCATTCTTGCCAGCATCTTCTATTCGCCGCATCGCTTCGACCCATATGTCAAGCGATTCCAACTTGCATCTTTTAATCCAATGATACGACCTCTTTCAAACTATGACAGTTGCTCGTAATGAGCTCAAATCTTATGGCGAGGTATTTTTTCAGTCTTTGAAAGGGTTTCTAATTCGCAAAGCAACAAAAAATTTGATCAACAGATTGAGAATCGCTTCTTATACACCTGCTGAGTGCGCAGTGCCGATGAGCTGTAGCTCCCGCTATTCATTAATTGGACACAAATTTTTAATAATTTGCATGTCTGGTCCAAATGACTTTGCATACAAAATTTCATTACAATTGGGCAAATCCTACATAGTGCATCGCCTTTTTGTTATAGAGTGTGCGTGTATATATATATATATATATATATACACGTATATATGTGTGTATGAATGAATGTATATATATATATACATATACGTATATATGTGTGTATGAATGAATGTATATATATATACATATACGTATATATGTGTGTATGAATGAATGTATATAAGATATATATATATATATATATATATATATAAATAAATTAAAAATGTAAATGAACACCATAAAATTTCGCAATCATAAGCAATTTATGCAATGAATTTAAAATAATTTTAAAGTAATATATTAAAAAGGGAATTAGTAATATATCATATTGTGTAAAAATATAAACACATATTTAACTATGAAAATATTATGTACTATAGTTAAATTTCCAAAAGCAGGTAAAAAGAATTAAATAAAAATATTAATATGAAAAATACCAAAATCATGCGTAGATGTGATAAAGAAATCTGAAAAATGAAAAATCCGTAAATTGATAAAAAAACAAGGAAATGTGTAGAAGAATTATTGTAGTAACAGGCTGTAGACTGATAAATGATGGGTTATTCTAGAATTATTAGCTAATTTGTTTCATTAAACTGTATATTATTAAAAAAAAATATTGTTATTTTGCTAATGGTACATTTGGATGGATATCAACAAGAAAAAAACCTCTTTATAAAATCATTTAAACAAAAGGACTTGGAACTCTAGTAATATCTAAAAATATTTATTGCATAAGATGTGTTTGAAGAAAGTAAAAATTAATTATTATGCATAAAGACCATAATATGACATAATTTAGTAAACTTACCAGAGCAAAGCAATTAATAAATACAATGATCAAAAATGGCTTATTTAATTTCAGCTTTAAGAACAAAATGATTAGAAAAAATACCTACTAAACAAATAACAATACCAACTACGAAATAATGTCATAACTATTTCTAGGCAAGAATATAATTACAAATATTTCAAATGTTAAAATACTCTCTAAACACAGTTAAATTTAAAAAGTAATGAATGATAATAATAATTATAATAATCTTAGCAAAATAACTTTTTTTTATAAAAAGTAAGAAAAAAGAAATGAATAAATACATAAATAAATATTTTGAACAAAATAATTAAAATGTTAATCTAATTTAAAAATTTCACATTCTAAATTTGTTGTTAAGAAATTAATGAGGTAATTTGTCTTTGCATTTGTAGCATCAAATTTTTTTAAGCTACTGTGAAAATTTAGAGGCATATTAATGAATTTGTTATTTTTTAACAATATATATATATATATATATATATATATATATGATGCATTTCTATATATATTTAATTGGGATTTATTAATAGGGAAAATATGTCTCTCTAGTCAAAGATTTAACTAATAATCATATTAGCGATAAATTTTGAGTGGACATCTAAGGATTCTATTTCAAAATAATTTATATCAGTTTAACTCAGATGTAGATAAGAAAGGAAAAAATAATAAATCCGGCTTAAATTCTAGGTTGCAGTTATATTGAAGAATTATATGGTCATCTAAGTATTTAAATAAAGTGAATATATTAAATTCAATAAAATTTTGTTCCTTATGAAGAAAATTCTTGCTCTTGCTAATATTTATGCACATTTTATGAATGTAAATAATTATTAGCAAAATATTACTAGAGGGTCCATAAATGTGGTTTTCTTTTAATTTCTTTATATATTTTTATCATAAAAAATAAATTTTCTTATAAAATTTCTTAAATTTATAATGTCATATAAAACTTTCAATTTTTGTGTTAACATTAACAACAACAATAATTAAATACTCTATATCTGTGGAGTTAAAAAAATATTCTAGTTACAGTTTTTTCAAAACTATCTATAATATTCTTTACGATTTTAGAAGTTATAGAAATGTATGCATTGAAAACCTTATATATAGTCACAGTTTTAAATTTAATACGTACATTATAAAATTAATTAGTTAAAATGATATCAGAAAATTTTACACTATTCATATTAAAGCTATTTTTTATTTTTCTTATATATTCACCAATGACGCTAAATCTTCTATATTCATCTATAACGTTTTTACTAGATGGCGCTGCTGCCATATATATATATATATATATATAGGAAGTGGAGACGTGTAATCTTAGTTAGTAATTCTTATACACATTTATGTAAAATTGTCTGTTGTAATGTACTCTCCGATCCTTTGAAATTTGTGTCTTCATTTGAGAATGGTCTTGTAATTCTCGAAAATAAACACATATACAAGTATGCAATTTTGATTAATTTGTAATGGTGGCTCTTACATACACAATAATACCGTCAATACACACAATACAATAATAAATACACACACACACACACACACACACACACACACACACATATATATATATATATATATATATATTTATATATATTTACATATATATATTATTTTTATTTTTATTTTTACTATTAGTAGAAGTAGTAGTGTAAATGTTCTTAAAAACAAATTTTAAAATGTTTGTATAAAGTAAACTTAAGTAAATATAATTTTAGTTTTTACATCAATCAAATTTATTTTGAAATCTTTCAAATTTATTTTTGAGGCTGTGTAATCTTGTAGGTGAAAAAAAGCATTATCATGCTATTATATTGAAAGTATGTTTAAGAACTTCATTTTTGCTTGCTCTTGGAAGTAAACGAATTTTAACTTTTTTTATTTGTAATAATTTACTAAGGTGTATAAATATGTGTAGATTATTTTTAATGAATATATTAATTTACTTTGGCTTAAATAAATTTGTTTCCTTTGTTTATACTTCCTTTTTTCCCTTGGTTTCATTTTTGTTTTGAGTTATGATATCTGCTTAATTTTTGGTTTTGTGTGTGTCCTGTCTTGTTATAAAACATATTTCACTGAAGTGTTGATGGATGGAGCCATAATACTAGTACAAATGAAATGTTCTTAGTTCTTGGTGTGAGAAAAAATTAGAATTACTGTATCCCCATTTTTGAAAATATAATTTCTTAATTCTTTTCATTTGAGGTATGTTTAAATGTACTGTTTTTCTTTTTAATTTTTAACTATTAACAAATTTATTATAATACATACTGATACCTGGGTATTTTGCAATATTGTGTATCCAGAATTTTAATCTCCGTCTTACGTTATAATACTTTGTATTCTTTAAATTTTATATAATAATTTTGGTTTTACTAGCTATAATTTATGATGTATTATATATTTATATGGTTTTAAAAATTATGTCTGCTTAATATAAATAATATTATAATTATTTATATACATGCAAAGATATATATATATATACATATATATATTACAGTAAATGTAATAAACTTGTGATTATGTATAATTACTAGAGTGATTATTCATAATCACCACTAAACTTGGTAAATGTGTTAAATTATTGAACATTTGTCACATTTACTGGTTGGTTTACAAATTCCCAATTCGTAATGGGGAATGTAATAAAACGCAATGAATACTTTTGGTAGTATTTTTAATTTCTTGCTGGATAGACGTTTTTCTTAAAAATTAAAGTATTAAATAATAGACGATATGCATGAGCGTTTTAATTCCAAGTTATTAAATGTTCTGGACTCTCAGAAAGTGAACAGCGGTTTTTTGAAAAAAGGAAAATATTATTACTTCTTCATAGAATGAATAATAGTAATTTGTTACATTCCTTATTTCTTCCTAGCACGATGCTCAATAATAACTAAGCTCTTCACACTGTCCATGTTAAGTGTTCATGTTGCGTAATTACTTCCCGAATTTCGAGTTTCCTGATTGCCTGTACTAGGAGTTAATATTTGTCCTTCTATTCTCCTCTCCACTGTGGTGAAGATAAGCGAACCGCCCCCTGTCGTGTATTTTTTATTACATTTTTCTCAACATCTTAA
>BMAW01114962.1:0-13406 GCA_019974015.1 Nephila pilipes | reverse complement strand
AATACCCATAGTTAATCTCTGGTTTTATCTCTTTTTGATGTACATTGATAATTAGCTAACCGACAATAATACGATTATTGAGCTGTATTGTTTAATTAATGTGAAATAAATATTTACAAAATTGATATCAATCATCAAAATTAATATCATTAATGTTATCAAATAAGATTCCAATAATAGTCTTTGTCTTTACGCTTCAGCGTCTTTTCTCGTGAGCTCTTCTCTCGTCTCCCGTCTAGCAACAAGACTGCTTGCTTACTTCCCAGCATCAGAGTGGTGTAGCGGTCCCGAGACTATCGGGCATCATGATATAGTAATAATAATGTGTGTGTGTGTGTTGTTATACTTCTTTAAATATCCATTAACTGTTTCTTGGTTGTTTGATCAGATAACAATTGCCGAGTAATCTTTTGTTATTATTCATTGAGGCCATTTACGTGGGTTGACAGTATACGTGAGTAACAGAAGAGAGGACAGAAGACAAATTAGATTACATATTTTCTGACGAGAAACTTGTGATGTCTCCAGCATAGCAGGAGTAAAAGAAACTTGTTCGTCAGCAATGCTCTCCATTTTACATAGTAGAATTTTCTGAACTTTTTTGTCGAATATGATCTCACAGTTCTCGTGTAGAGATTCTCAGGAGTTCTGCTTTGACGAAGCCTAGTAGGGATGGTGGGATTATTCTGACAGATTTGACCTTGGAAAGTGGATTAAACAAGATTATTAATTGTTTTAAATACTAAATTATTTATTTGATATTTATTATATTATTTTCGAGGTTGCTCAAGTGCTTGGTTTTGGGAAAACGGGTAGTTTCCTAGGTAGTTGGTGTTACTAGAGTGTGCTGTATATGTTCAATTACAACAGAACATTTTAGCAGAATGATTCATAGAGTTTCCTTTGATTGAATCTACTTGATGTCACCTTTTTGTGTTGAGCGTCAGTTATCGTTGAGACTGGATTTATCAATATGCACCAGAAACAAAGCAATATTTATAATATGGGCTGCATCCTTAAAAGCTACTCAAAACAGAGTGAAGGATGGTCTCATCGGTAAAAGTTATGATGATAATTACGAAGGACGTCATAAGCTTCTTGGAAAAAGGGAAAGAATCTGTCATTGCATGTACTACTTTGACTTCCTCTTTCCATTCTAACGAGATATTTCTTTAACTGTACTCTTGTATGTCTTGACATTTAAATATTTTCATATTTTTTTGACAAATTTCTTTCATAGTTTTATCTACAATATATGAAATGTATTAAAGCATAAAGAGATAATTCCGAGGAAACGGAAATCAACCTAAAATGGGATCTGAATCTTACCGAACTAGAAAATGGGTAAGTAGGATAAAGAAATAATAATAAATGGCATGATCATTACCACTCAGAAAAAGATGTCTCTTCTTCCATATCCGCCCTCCCCAGGGATTGAATGCCACTCTTTGTCGTAGACACCGACTCTAAAACCTTTTCGAGCATCATGACTTTGTCTCCACAAGTAAGTAAAAAATAATGGATTTAGGTCGAGTAAAGAGCAAATTGATATGCAAAATAAAAGCACAAAAATGTAAGGTTTTATGTTTTAGAGAAGTATAAATTTGTTACGATGGGCGGCTGTCGTAGAGGACAGGAACTTTCAATTAAAGAAATAGATATCTTTTCTTCTAAAGAATAAGTGATAATTAAATATACGATAATATAATGAAGATTTTTTGTGAAAAGGAAGCTTTTCTTCAGATTAGAGGATTATTTGTTTCTCCACGTAACGAAAGTTGATTTAATCTTTCTGCCTAAATGGTCAATTCGACCTATTTCTGAATTTACTTCACTAAATGTACTACTTTTCTGTAATTTTTGGTCGTATGATAGTATTTTATCCTTAAATATTCCTCAAGAGATCGACTATTTTAATTTATAATTTTCAGGCAATACGTAACTTGCTTTCTGGATTAAATTCTATTTTTCTTCGATAACAAGATTATTTCAAATACGATTATGAGTGTTAACGCTCAAGGAATTTATAAATTGGATTAGTACGTTGTACGAAGAATTCTACATCGGCTTTGAAAGAAAAAAATGGGTACGTACTGTTTATTTTTATATTTGAAGATGAAAACGTTAAATGACATTAATGAAATAAACATTGCATTGAGGAATTGTAGAGTAGAAAAAATAATAAAACTGTAAAAATAAATTTTTGATTCTGACGGAGATCGCTTGAATCGATAGAAAATACTAAATTTTCCTAGTTTTAATTTGTAAATCACAAGTGATGAATTTAAAGATAAATTACAAAATACGAATGAGTCATTTTAGCTCAACGAACTTATTACCGTATGCAATACATTAAATATTCCATTTCTTGGCATGAAACAGGGCGTCGAAAGCAGAATTCCATGTCTACTTTGCGATCTTGTAGCAAGTTTTACTAATTGGGTCAAGAAAGAGAAATTTATTAAAGAGTCGTAATTTAGAATAAAGCTAATCTAGTACTTTTGATTCATTTTTAACGTTTGGACCAGTAATATAAAAGACAAAACATCTTATACAGAATTTATGGAATCAAAAAGTAGATTGGAACATTCATATGTCAGAATCCTCTGTTATCCTCTGAATATTTGTTTCAGTTTTCAAAATTTTTAAAAATAGAAGTTTAAAACTTAATGGCTGTTTCAATTTCTTGTGCTACTATATTGAGTTCTATGAATTTCCTCGTGCTTGAAATGCGTTGTTAGTTTTCAGCTTTGGGAACAATTGAGAAACCCGTTGCAAAAATAAAAAATTCCAATTTTTGAAAAATAAAATAACTGTATTTTATTCTCTGATAATATTAGTAGTTTCTTTTGGTATAGTAAGAGAAGTACTAATATAGCATTCATCCTCTCCTTTGTAATAAATACTGGAAAGTATTATAAATACTTTTACTGGAATATACAAAAAAAGAAGAAGAATTTACAAGGAAAACATACATTTTTCTTGTATATTCTTCATTTTTATTTCCCTCTTCTTTATAATTTGCGATCCAGAACTTACCTACTTGTCTTCCACCTCTTCTTCTATCAAGGGTTTGAGCCATACCATCTCAATCTCAATTCACTAACAACCTTTCACATTGAAAAGAACCGGTACAGAAAATCAAACAATTTCTTATTTGATGTTTAAAATGACTTAGAAATCAATTATTACGTTTGTGTA
This sequence comes from Nephila pilipes, assembly GCA_019974015.1. NCBI lineage: Eukaryota > Metazoa > Arthropoda > Arachnida > Araneae > Nephilidae > Nephila > Nephila pilipes. The sequence continues at coordinate 10,205 of BMAW01114962.1, read as the reverse complement.
GCATAAACCTTCACGCACGCATCTAAAAATAAAGATTATTGAAGAAACATATTTATTTGAATAAGTTTAAAAGTGAGTCCGAGACAAAAACAAATCAAAGTTCGATCTCAGCTGCCGTATAATCTCCCGACACTAAGAGTCGAATGCTAAATTGCTCTCTTGCCTCAGAAATGGAACGCGTCCAATCTCGCTATCCAAACTTTTCGATACCTCCCTCTCTATACTCTACCATCCTTCAACCACTTTGTTCCTAGTAAACCCTTTCTGTTTCGCAATATGATCACTCTTATTCACTAGGCTTCATTATAGTACTGTTAATTTGCATAAGTCACGGTTCATTCACAAGAAGAGGATTTCAAATCATATAACGTCATAAAGAGTCCCAAGAAGTTAGTTGAAGAGATATACGCATGAGAACTCCATTGCACCCGTTTTTGCATCCTAATCCATAAGTGTATGCATTCAATTGTGTGTGTTTTGTCACTCTCAAACCTTATGCCATATTTTCATAAGTAACACTTCCAAAGACAGTCAACATACCTAGATTCACACTTTCGGCGTTTAGACGTCAGAATTCTTGAAAATAAACAAGTGCAATTGTGCTAAGCTCTTTTAATGAATCAGAGTTACTATAAAATCAAATAATTTCTTGATTACACAAACCAAAATATCTCTTATAATACTGAAAGATTAAAGAATTATATTTTTCTCTAGTAAGTCTTATAGAAGTATTTGGACTTAGACCAAATCAAAGAAATATTTTTTTTGTTTATGATTTTTCTCCTACTCTTTTAACACTCTCTCATGTCATACATTGCATATGTCAGTGCAGCGCTTAGAAGCTACATTTATCGTGATGACTGAACACCAATATTTACCTAATTACAAACTACGAAGTTACTTTATTTTGGATTAAAATATTACTTAAGTCGTCTAAAACATACGTTGTAAAGTGTATTGTCAAGATCCGGAAATACTTCAAGAATTTTCCCTGGAAGCTCAGTGATACGTTGTTCGTAAGCATTATGAAACAAAGGACTTTTAATTTGGATGGCCCCTCTTGGACACTTTGATTCTTCTCATGAAAGGCCCGAACACAGTTATTGAACGCTTATAATCTTCAGAAGTGTGAATCGAATTTTCAGGAGAAATGGTCGCTTTCTCCATTTTGTGGTAGCTCTCCGTCCTTCCTGGTGGGATACTTAAATTAAAACGCCAAGAACTTGGCGAATTCATGCACAAACGAGACACACACATAACACCAAACGTTCAAAACACACTCGTGAGACACACTTTTTAAGTTATGTACATGTAATTAACTTCCACGATTGGAACGCCACTGTCATCCTCCTCCAGGTATGTTAAATTGAATTTATGTCAACTTTCATCCTATTTGTTTAAATAAACAAATTGATAGTACCAAAGGACAATCTTTTCATTTTAAAAATTGTTCTTAACCTTAATTTTTGAATCTCATCTGTGATCAGAACTTATCCACTCTACTATATGATCACTTATTTTGGAATAGTTGTTTCTTTTTAAATATGTAGATCTCAAAATTATCAGTTTTAAATAAATATCATAATTATGAGGACAGGGTTGCGTTTCAATATCTCCTCAACGAACAATCTTTTCAAACTGATTTTGTTAAGTGTTTACGGAACAGATTATGACGTCATACACAATAAAATATAGTAAAGTAAAAACTATATCTATGAAACGCTGAAAATATCGAAGTTTTGTTGATTTGTTAGTAGGGAATCTTTGCTGGAATCCTCTTCAAATAAAAAAAATAATTGGTATTTCATAACAATCTGAAAAAGCAAGATTGTAGAACCTTTTTGATTAAATAGATCTTAATTACTTGAAATTATATGTTAAAATGCTAAGTTATTTACAGTATATTATACATTCGTAGAGACATACTGCCACATTCAAAATTAAGTCGGTAACCTTCCCTCCTTCGTTAGAGGTAAACAAAATAATTCATGCGACCTATTCATTCTATTTCAGGTGACAGATAAAAATTCGGTCCGAGTTCACGACATTGGTTGTGAACTGACTTCGGTTGCTTGAACCAGACCTCTATCCTTAATAGAGAATTTTACCCTTAAATATCGAGTTACCCTTTTTTGTCAGAGAAAGCTATAGAACTTTTGTATCAGACTCAGCAGACAAATTATTGGTAAGGTTATGAAATTATTGTTCGTTTAATTTACTTCTTACTGGACGTTGATTTCTGTTTCAGATATTTATGGACAGTATGTCGAATCGATAAGATAATCCTTCAGTAAAAATGGATTTATTAGAATATTACCAATTCCAATCACATTAGACCATTATCATGAGTATTGGTCAGAGGTGCCTCCAACAGAAACCACATTCAGAAGATGTACACTAGAAACTAATATTATGACCGATTGAAATCAATCCAGTACAATTAGATCATTTCCAATAAAATTATATCAATAACATAAGTACCGATTTTACACTAAATGTCTCCCAACAGAAATAAATATCGAGTAGATATCCATAAGATTTCACAAATAAGACCAACAGAATTGAGCTCAATACGAAAACTTAAATTCCAAACACATGAGATCCTAAATACGATTACTGGTCTTTGACGAGATTTAATTTAATTTTAAATTAGTTTGTGAACGATCGTGTAATATTAGTTTGAGTACGAACAAACAAATGAAGCGAAAATATGATGACGAATTCATAAGGAATATTGCTAACACTAAGACTAATTCCTAAATCCAGGAGTGTCCAACCTTTTCGCTTCCATGGGCTGCATTAGAAAAAGAATTGCTGGAAGTTGCATTAAATAAATTTAACTCAATAATAGCTCATTAACAAAAACGTTAAACATATAGTTAACATATTAATGTCTTTTTTTATTTCTTAATCAAACCTTAACGACCCCCCTGCATTTTTCAACTAATATTTTTTTCAGTGAGGTTCGAAATTACGAAATCCGTCGCTAATAGCCCTCCTGTTGCTTCTCGTACTGCGATTATAAAACTAAACAACCAACCATATGTTTCAGAACCACCAATTTTTTAATCTGAAAGTTAAGCAGCTCAAGCATTTTTTTATTGTATTTGAAAGGAATGAAATGTCAGATTTTCTGTCTGCATTTCCAACTTAAATTTCATTTTATAACTGGATTTCCTGAGATATTCTATACTTTCTTTCCCAAAAAAAGTTACTTTAGAGAATTTCTGTCATTAATCATTTTTCTTTTTAAACGTCTCAATTACTTGAAGATTTTTTTAAAAGACCGAACCTGTGTATTTATATTGAATTTATCTTACGAGTTCTGACAGCTCTGAACATAAAATGTTTAAAAAACTCGAATGTCTTTTTAAGCAATACATTGTCATAAATTTTGATATTTTTTGTTGGTTTTGAATAGGACATTCCCGAACGGAAATTTAATTTTTCCTTTTGCCGCTGTGGAATAAATTAAGTCGAAACCTTTTATAAAAATTATAATTTTCTTAGCGAAATTCCTGGCTTAATTTAATCAAAATTTCGGAACGAAGAAAGCATTTTTATATTTTATTTTTTTATCTCCCTAAGATGTCTTGTAGCGCGTTCCAATATTCAATCAGAAATATCTTTTTTTTCGTGAACTGTATGAAATTATGTAATTTAATGACAAAAATGAACCGATCTTGCGATAATCAGATCCTAAATCTTCAAAATTTATTTTTATTTTATGAAAGGTTTGATTTAAATTATGTGTTATAAATGGGTTAAAAGCGAAGTAGAAACTTTGTTACATGATTGCTATAGGAGCGCATTAAAAATATTAGGAATGCCTAAAAAACCCAGTTAAGAAATAAAAATATTTATTACTGAAAAGTTTAGCGAGCTAATGATATGCAATTTTTTTTTCTTTTCATATTTTTCAATTTATAAAGTCATGCACCAAATTTAAATTCAAATAATAATTTATTAACGTCTGTTTAGAAGCAATACTAGATTCTATTAAGAAATAAATTACTAGAATGAGTATGTGAGTTAAAATAGAGTTTTATGGTACCCAATCCAAACGAAGCTGAGCTGCGTTAAACATTTATTTAAAATACCACACGGGTTTCGATATAAAAATTACATGAAGATAAAATGATAACCATTAGTTGTTTCGACATAAAAATCACATGAAGATGTAGGAATCATGAATATGATGAAAAAAAGCCAATTTTATATATATATATATATATAAAAAAAAGACGAGTAAATTTCGAAGTAGATTTTTCCTCGCTAAGTCATACCAGTTTAGAACAGAAGAAAGGTAAGAGATGAAACAATTATTTTAAACAACTAGACAATATATTAAAATGTGATTACTAGTATAAGGCGCATGACAGAAAGGACACGAGAGCTAAATCAAGTAACTGAACTGATGGTCAAGATATATAGAAATATAATTCTTGAAAGGAAGGTTTGTAAAATATTATTAATTGTATTGCATCGGTTTCAATTAAATAATGAAGTTTAAAAGACATTTAACATATTTTGTTTTATTTATGAAATAAATATTTCAGACCAGTGGTTTCCAAACTTTTGACACACGTGTGGTATCCGGGAGTGAAAGAATAGTCCCACTGTAGTACATGCATTTCGTAAGAGGTGACTAAAATGCTTACCCAGTGTCTGGGGGTATAGCCGGATATATACCTTGGGAATACCTAGCCCCTGGGGATTATATCAAGTGAACTGCCTTCTTTAGGTAGGTATGGGCATCATGGCTCCAAAGCATCCTAGCGTTTCTTTTGGGGTTTACTGTCTTTGGTAATTACGGGTAAATTACCATCCATATTTCCTAGCGATCTTTCTCTATGTTCGGCACTTCTTCTAGTCAAACTTTTTTATTCTTTTTTTCATTTTTCATCAAACGTCTAGATCAAAGTTACATCTTGTATGGCGCATCATAGCCACATCAGGCTTTTGCGCTATTAAATTCCCTTTCACTCATTCACCCAAACTTTTGAGTTTTGTAACCCCCTTTTCCAAATCGCATCTATGACAATTCAATTCTGAAGTTATTAGAAATCGAATCTATAGCATTCTCTTCATCCTCGGCACATTTACTTTTTGAGAGACAAATAGAACCCGTTCTTCCTGAAAAATGTTTTAAAGGTCAAACAGGATATTTTACGAAGGAAAAAAAAATTTGTTATTAAATATATTCTCACATACATCTTTCTAATAATGCCTGAGTGAAGAGTGCGATTGTTTTCATTGCTCTTGATGATGACAATGAAGTAAAGATCAATTTAAGTTTTATCAAATGTGAGGAGTTCGAATATTACATCTTGTTTCTGTACTTGTTTTCTATTTCTACCATTGCCGAAACTATCGAATACTTTTTTGTCGTGTCGCTACCATGTACATTGATGATATTTTAAAGTTGCGTCAAGTTTTCACAAATATTGAAATATACGTATACGAGTACATTCAAGGTCTTATCGCGAAATTGATTCTCAACCTACAGTTAGAAAACGCTGATTTAAACAATTTATTGATTGTTTCGCTTAATTTTATGCTTAATCATGCAATGAATTTCATTTATAATCATTCGTACTATAGACAATGCGTGGAATTTTCAGAAACGAACAATAACTTGCCAAAATTTGAAACATATTTCGAAGTTTAAAAAATAGAAAATTCCTGCTGTATGTACAAAAATATATAGATATTTTTCAGTTCAATGTTTATATTTTAGAGAAAAAATGTGTAAGCTCTTCATCGGTGTGAGGGGTTTTAAAGTTATTTATTTTTCTGCAACTAGATGAAGAAGCATTCATGCTTTACTTGCGATTTTAAGCTACTCTTTTTTTTTTTTTTTTTTTTTTTTTTTTTTTTTTTTTTTTTTAGCAAGAAGGGTAGATATTTTCTCAATTGTAAGTGTTCGAAAATGTTTTTTAATAAGTATTGGGAAATAAATAATAATAGAAGTATCTTAGTTAAAAATCGAATGTATAAACGAATACCACTTATCCTGGCGAAAAGTACACAATCCAAAAGGAAAAAAGTCTGAATATTAATCTCTATTGTGCTATCTTCAATATATTCACTTACTTCTTAAGATTTATCAGCATAAGGTTTCGGTTCATTAAGAAAAATATACGAATTTTAATATCACAAAAATACTAATTTTAGCCCTTTTAAAGAATCTTATTATTATTCGTTGTACAAAATACACTACATGGAATCGAAATAATTGTAGCAATTCTGACTTAAGGAAGAAACCTTTAGTTCTCGAAATAACTAGGAGTGAAAAGGAAAATATAAATATTTTTAAACTTTTCTCGTTATAATTTATCAACAAGTTGCGATTACATTTTGTATTGATTCTTTACTTTTAAATTGAATACGCATCTATTTTATGTTATTTTTTTATCAATACTTTCTAAAATTAATTTCATTTCGTTTTACTCATAACTGTAACATTTTAGCGTTCTTTTTTTGTGACTACAACTTTCATTACAAGCGATTTGTTGTTGATATTTCGTGTTTTGATTGTAGTGTGGATGTCGAGCTATTTAAAAATGCGCTTTATATTGAGAAGAAAAAAAATCTTTATCAAGACTTTCTTTCACTATTGTTTGTGCTGAAGTTTTTGTTGTTTATTTTTTTGAGAATTGAAGATAAAAAATGCCTCGTGTAAAACGGGTTGTCATTCAAAGCAAATAAAACAGTAAACATTGGTGTAGTGATGCTGATAATAAAGCTGATTCTACATAAGAAAAATTTTATGTTCCTACTATTGGAATTGAACAGTTATTAAATGTTGAAAAGACTAAATATTCCGATACTGAAAATTTAATATTTGTGAACTTTGTTCAAATCAGTAAACTGTTTGACAAATTGATGTGCCTGGAATATGACAAAAAAGTTCTTGTGCTTCTAAACTTTGTGCTGTAGAAACATTGAATGAAAGACAAACAATTACCGATATCAATTTATTGGTAACAACAGCATTCTGCAATACAGAGAAAGGTTATTCAGCCATCAAGAAATTTTGTATGACCATAAATATCTTGCCTTTTTCATCGAGGACATACAGCAAATGTACTAAACTTCTTCACAAAGACTATGGTGTTGCTGCAAAGACTATGCTAAAAAAAGTACATACTGAAGTACGAAATGCATATGATGTACCATCTGATGTCCCATTTGTCGATATAAGCGTTTCTTTCGATGGTAGTTGGTTGACACGAGGCCATACATCTTTAATTGGCATTGGTTGTGTCATCGATATACTTACTAGCTATGCCAATGACTTTGAAGCTATGTGCAAAGTATGTCGACATTGTTCCATAGCAAAAAGAGAACTTGGAAAGTCAAGTGCAGAATATGATATGCGATTTGAAGGACATAAAGATGAGTGTGATATCAATCACACCGGTTCATCGAGTTCGATGGAAATAGAGACAGCATTGATACCGTGGGAAAGATCGCAATCATTGGGATTTCGATATTCTGCATTATTGTCTGATTGAGATTGCATATAACTTTCAATAACTTATATGAAAGAAATATCTATGAAGATAATGTCAAAATAAAAAAAAGGAATGCATAAACTATATGAGTAAAAGGTTAGGTACTGCTTTACGGAATGCTGTGAAGGAATCGAGAGCTCGAGGCATCTCATTAGATGAAAAACTTTATGGAACTTTAAAAGAAACTACAATAAAGAAATTAATATCTTATTATCAGAAGGCCATATTAAAAAGACGAAGTGTCAAGAAGACACAAAAAGCTATGTGCATACCTTTTTGAAAATGCACGCATGATCTTGGTATAATACTGGAATCACGAAAACAATTATTTACAATGAGACGTAAAAATACAAAATATCAGCGAGCACGTAAAACTGGTACAGAAAGCAGTTTTAAAAAGAGAAGCATTAATGATAAAAAAAAAAGGGGGGGGGGAGTTACATATAGACCAAGATATTTTTGAAGTGCAAATAATGTAAATCTGAAACATAATTTTTTCATTATGAAATGTGCAGGTATAATACTTAAATTAAGGCAATTAATATAATTTTTTTTAATAATTTGTGTTTTTATTCATTATATATTTTCATATAAATATAATACTGGTGATATATGAAGTTCAAAATTTGAAAAATGGTTGTATTTATAATTATTTTACATTTTCCTTCATTTTTCCTGTTCGTCAACTGTAATTAATACCTTGAAAAATAATACCAGTTATTAAAAATATCTAATGAAATTTTATGAAAATGCTATTATGTCTAAGAAAAACATATAGCTTATGATATAAAAGGGTATTTTAAGTGAATTGAAGCATATAATATTTATTTTTTCAGAGTTATAAACTTTAAAAGGGTTTTTCTCAGTTTGTGTTTTTTCGATACATCATTGTATTTAAAATGCTACTCCTCCCCCAAATATTAATCAATTACTTCCATTTTTTTTCTGTGTGTTAACATGTAACAAAATTGGGGATCCATTTTGCAAAGAAATGTATACTTTTTTTTAAAAAAAATAATAATGTAAGAGATATCTGTGTTTTTGCTGAATTTTGGCTGACATTTTATTTTTTTTCTCCAAAACTTAATAAGTTATTAAAAAATCGATCCTTAAATTTGTTTACAAAAAATTTGACAATATTACAAAAAATTTTCATTGTAAAAAATTAATAAATAAAGGAGGAGTAAGGTTTTGAAACTTTTCAAATTTATTTAAAAAAATTTAAATTTTTAAAATTGTGTTAACAATGCATTCAAATTTTCACATAAAATCATTTTCTTGAATAAAAATACTTCATAGCTTGCTAAAACGAAATTTTTAAATGCATTAATTAAAAATAATAGTTCAAGGGTACCAGGTCCCCTTAAAATTGTAAGTAATGGAAATCACATTTTGACATGAAGATATCAATATATTTGTATATTTTTGCAAAGAAAATCACATTGGGAAAACTTATTATACATAAGCAAATAATAATCAACATCTATATTTGCATTTGTGTTGGTCGTGTACGTACTTTCAAGTACATCTAGCACAAATTGTAACCCATCTGTAATCTTATAAATCTGCAAAGTACGTGTAAATGTAACATTTTATATACTGAACACATAAAGTATTTCGAAAATGAAATTTAATAAAAACTGAAAACTTTTAAATTCCATGTTTCATATTTTCTATAATTTAGAATGAAATGCTGTTCAGGACGAATAATTTCTAAGTGCTTATTCGAAATTACGTTCATTGGATGGGAAATAACCACATTACATAATGTGCAAAATGACAACTGAATGCATAAAGTAGGTTCTGAGAAATGTGTAATAGAATAAAAAAATTAAATTCTGGAAAAACGTAGATCAATCTATGGGTTAACACGCTTTTTTAGAATTTTAAAATTTAATTCTGAAACATTATTTTTATCAAATTCTCATAAAACAATACATATACAGAATCCATTATATTTGAACACATGAATCAAATATCTAAAATTTGAAGCCTTTAAATGACTCTGTTTCATGAAAAAGTTTCTACACATTTTTCAAAAGTAACGGCATATTAGTTTCTGAAAATAATAATTTAATTTCCTAATTTTTTCCATTCTCTCATTTAAAAGTAAAGTGTTCATTATTATCTCCTGATACATTCCTTTTTAACTTAATAAAATCTTGCGTTTTTAAAAATTTCCTGAGAAGGCAGTTCACACACTTTCAGACCTGTAGGGATGATCCCTACTAGACTTAAGGTCAACACTTGGATTCCCTCGAAATCTCTCCATTCATCACGCATGATCTGGTATAAAAATTCCTACTCTTAAACACCAAACGAGAGAGAATTCTCTCTCTTCTGCCCCTTCTGACTTTTCTACTGTTTATTTAATGGCGGAGTTCTATCTCCCGGAGTGTGGAAATGCTCTCTCTCCACTACAATAAAATAAATAGTTAAACTTGAACTTGGCTTCGACTGTTTTGAAATTTAATAAAATAGTAATATTTAAAAGAAAGTCATTATTATTATTATATATATATATATATATATAACACATCAATCAATAACTCCCGAGACTAACATTGAAAACAACATTTTTTTTGCAAAATTTTTTTTTATTCATCAACATAACACCTTTTGTTAATCACCTTTTAGGGTGATACAATCGTTCCAACGCTTTTCCAAATCTTTTTTTTTTTTTTG
>BMAW01114948.1:343491-359235 GCA_019974015.1 Nephila pilipes | reverse complement strand
TTTTTTTGCGATTTCCTCCTTCAAACGCACCAGCAAGTCAATATAATAATCACTGTTGATCGATTTACCTTTTTCGAGGTAGTCAATGAAAATCACGCCATGCGTATCCCAAAAAACTGACGCCATGACTTTGCCAGCTGACTGCTGCGTTTTCGGACGCTTCGGACGGCTTTCGCCAGCTGTGCGCCACTCAGATGACTGCCGCTTCGACTCTGGAGTGTAGTGATGTATCCATGTTTCGTCCATGGTCACGTTACGACGCAAGAAATCTTTTTTGTTGCGAGTAAATAGCGATAAACAGCTTTCTGAATCATCGACTCGTTGCTGTTTTTGTTCCATCGAAAGCAATCGCGGCACCCACTTGGAAAAAACCTTTTTCAGTAAATACACTTCCATATGATATCTGTGTCATCTCAGCAATCTCACGGAGCTTCACTTTACGATCTTTCATTATAATTTTTGTCACTTCACTCACATTTTCCGGTGTAACGGCTTCCACAGGTCTACCCGAGCGTTCCGCGTCATTTGTGTCGGTACGACCCCGTTTAAACTCGGCAAACCACCGACAAATCTTTGCTTTTGATGGACAAGAGTCCGGGTAACATTTTTCAATCCATTGTTTTGCTTGCACGGTGTTTTTACCCATTAAAAAACAATGTTTTATCAGAACACGAAACTCGGTTTTTTCCATTTTTTAAACAAACTACAAAACGACTTTACTCCAACCTCGATAACTCAGCTGTTTCTGGTCCGATCGACTTAATATTTTGACACGTTTCAAGCAAAGATTAGTACTATAGAAAGACCTGGTTTCTGGTTTACTACGAGCGCCATCTCTGGGTTAGTCTCAGAACTAATTGATCCCTGTGTTATATATGCGAGATAACCTATAAAAATATTGATTTTGAAAGACCTGATTAAATAGTAAGCAAGAGTTGTAATTTTCTATTTCAATAGATTTAATTTAAAACAATAATTAATTTTTTTCCTCTCCACGATTCAATCTAGAAAACAAATATTCCAATAGACATCAGTCACAAAAAAAATTCTAACAGCAAAATGATTTCAGCAATTTGTTCTTGTAAGTCACAGCTGTTCTTAGTGAATCACCGTCTTCTTTCTTTTTCAAGCAATTTCAGCTCAAAATCATGACCTAGATATTCTGATGATTCAGGAACTTCATTCATGCGAGTCATTTTTGAGGACTCAGCGATTCACAAGTGATGTTTCAAAGCATATTCTGACCTTAAAACTTTTTTTTTATCTTGATCTGGTTTGTGGTGAGTATTACATAGAAAAGATATGCTCCATTGGGAATAAAGAGAACTAAACGAGGATGATTAGGGAATAAAGAGAACTAAAGGCTTTTCAGATTTAATAGATATTTTTTTTTAATTGAGATGAATATTTCTTCTCTTAAAATTTTGAACTAAAATTTTCAACGTATCTTAAACCAGTTTTTCAAAACGCTTATACCTATGTAGCAGGGTAAATAAGAAAAATATTTTGTAAACTAGCGTTAGTCACAAAAAAAATAAAAAAGTGCATGATATATAAATAGGTATTTTATTTATTAAATCTTATATTATACAAATATAATTTTTAGTTAGTTCGACTTTTATCTATACTTATTTTAGAATAAATTTCATTTGATATTTCTACCAGATGAAGCACTGCATTAAAATCTATTCGATTTCATTGTTAAGTTTATATTTCTGGCTTATTTAAAAAAAAAGTATTTTTCATAAATAGGAAGTCAGAAAAATGCCTAGTAAATTTATAGTTTTTAGTTTTATAACGGAGATATATACATTTTGTTTCGAGAAATATTCTAGAAATGAGACAATGATTCAATTTTGTGTCTGAACACAAGAGTAATATCAAAATACAATTAAATCTATTTTTCATATTCACGAAAATAAAGTGTGCATAAACTTACATCTTCCAAAAAAGAATGATTAATATTAAAAAGAAATCATGGTCTCTTGATAATAATGCATAAAGTTTCCAGTTAAACTTATTAAATCTTGGTTTGTCCTGTTAACCCGTTCGCTCCCAGCGTATCGCCAGTGATACGCTCCGTGGGTGTCTTCTGCGACCCAACGTATCAATAATAAAGTATTATTTGATTTTTTTAATGTTATTATATGGCGTTACAAAACCACGAAATCTATATAGATTGGTTATTTGGAGTGTTGACCTTAGTGATAAGGGCTTGGATTTCACTTCTGGCTAACAGGAGGGGGGGGAGGGTGATAGTTAATAGAACGTGTTGCGGCGTGGCTTTTTAAGTATAATGACATGATTTAAAGAGTGCACTAGCTTTCGGTTTACTTTTTTCTTCCTTGCTTGCTTCTTAGGAGTTCGAAGGAAAATTTATGGCCCTTTATGGGGGTTAGGGCTTTGGTAGCAGATGCTCTCAGCTGTTCGTTTCATTCGGTCGGTTTTTATTTGTAGCGACAGTCATGACGAAAAGAAAGTATTTATCTGATACTGAGATTTGCAAAATAATAAATGAATCCGACAGTAATGTTAACGAAAATAATCCAAATCTGTACATAGACATTAAAGTAAAAAAAAGAACTAAAATGTGCCCTTTACTCAAAATCTTGCGTGAAGTGTCAGAATATGTGTGTAAGACATATGACGTTGGACTATGCATTGAATTCTTTTTTTCATAAAAATACCATACAGCAAAATAAGATTCATTTTTTATATCTTAATGTTCCATGTAATGGTACATCATTACACCATGAAATTTATGTAACATATGTAAATATATTTTGTATTTTCTTAAAAGATATGATTTTTATGTAATTATTTTATGTAAAAACATAAAATTTTCGAATAAATCTTCTTTTCCTTCGTATATATTGAGCTTAATGTATTTTAAATAATATATGTAAAAACCAAATTATTCTAATGAATAGCTGATTTTAGGGGAATTTTTTTCACGAATTAGGCTAAGTATCTAAAATCGTCTGGGCACAGCTTAACAGTCCGCGGTAAGAAGCCGCGGGTCCAGAGAAGCAGTTCTTTTTTCTCCCTCCGGGAGCGAAAAGGTTAAATGTGACCTGTAGATTGAAGTCAGTAAAATTCGAAAATTCTCCAAAAAGTGGAAACTATTCTACAACTTTCTCAAACACGCGACTGTCCCCAATGGTCAGTTTCTATTGACCGAAATAAGAAGGATTCGAAATATAGGTATATTCTATTCTCCTTCATTCTTTGATAGATATTAAATTGTTTTGTTCCTCTCGCACGTATCTTCAATTGTATTTTTGAACTTATTTAATATTTAATTAAATCATTGACCCCTTATCAGTGTCGCCCAAATCCAGTTCGGGCAACTACTATGTGCAGAATTTGTAATGCCCGAACTGACTTCGGACAAAAGAAAAATTAACCTTTCTATTTTGTGAAGCCCGAGCTGAGTTCGTTTCTACTTTAAGATACTTAATCCACTATTTTCCTAATAGAGGGCATTAGTGGTCCTAGTTTTTCGCCGATTACAACTTCAGTCGAGGGAGGAAAAATGCGGGTGCTGTCAGATAAATTAAGACACACTTGGATTGATAAACAAAGGCAGAGTTTCGCTTTCTCGGTTAGTTTCGGTTGTTTTTCAGTCATTTTTTTTGCAAATAATTTTCTTTTTTTGTAATGTCTGATTTAGACACCGATGTGGAGTACAATTTAAGTATTTTTTAATTAATTAGGTATTAATTTTAATTAATTAATTACTTAATTGGTATATTTAAAAATTTATTTTTGTAATAAAAAAACATTTTGTAACTTTTATAATAATATAAAGAACAAAATGTAACAGTTAAAAAGTTTTCCATTTTTGGTCCATTTTTCTGAAATATATGTCACAGTTAAGGGGTTAAACTTTAAGAAGGCTGTAGAGTTAAACAATGAATGATGGCCAGTGCACCATGTCCATGGTTCCAATACTCTCATAGAATACTGCACTGAATTCTTAGAATCAAAAACCTCGTTTCCCTGAACTAAACATTAGCTGACTTATTTCTCTGGGAAATTGTAACGTACAAAAATTATGAAATATTTACGAACAGAAAATGATCTGAAAATTGCCATATTACTCAAAGGACGCAAGAAGTTACTCACAGAATTATGAACATGCCTCCCAAAATATTATTGGAAGAAATCAAATTTTCCTCCTAGAAAAAGGAAGACATTTTGGACATTTGTTGGAAGTTTAGGTTCAAACATTTTTCTGCGTTATATTAGAAGCTCATTTCAAAATTATAATAATAATAAATGCTTTAAAACTTTTGCTTTAGTGTAATAAATTTATGTTGTCAGCTCGGAAACTTTTAGCATATTGCTTACAAGTCTCAGGTCTTTTTGAGAAACATTTTTCCTCAATAATTCCGAATGTTTTGGTAGAATCGTTACACTTTGGGTACCCATAAATTTAGAAAATATGGGATTTACTTTTTTTATCAAAATTTCAAAAATTGTACAATTTAAGGGTCCCGAGACTTCTTACGCTTATAGCATTTTGCTTCATAAGATTATCTTTCAAAAATCTTGCTTTTGTTAAGCATAAAATTGTCCTATGAGCTTATAATCCAGCAGAAACAATATTACACTTTTATGGTTAATATTAATTTTGAAACAAAAGATCGTAGCTCTTTGTGATTGATAGTGTTGTAAAAATAAAACAATTGGTCCGTTGTAATGGATGAATCCTCTATCCTCACAACAATCCATCATCCAATCGAGGGTTGAGTAATTGTACAGCCCTGAATTTAGACAGATGGCTTAGGAAAACTAAAAAGAAAGCTTAATGGTTTTCTCTATGTATACATTCTCATAACAGTTTCATGGAAAATAATAGATACCAATAGGTTCACTAGTAGCTAGAATGAATGAATTTTTGGATTTTGAAGGAAATTTCAAATGAATTATTCTACCTATCCATCTTCGCTGAGGGGGTTGCCTGTCAAAACTCTTCTTTTCCATCAGAGAGGTCACCAGTAGTTTTTTATTTTTGGACATAGAAAAGTGTGAATCTATAGTGAATGTTTGATAATGTATTTAAGAGCTTATCGATAATGGAAATAAGCATCTGATATGGAACTTTATATCTCCGAATTAATTTAAGTTGAAACTGTTTTTTAGTAATTAAAAAGGGTTAATGATTCATTTAGTAGGAGAGAAGAAGCTAGAGATAATTGATGAGAGTTGTTTGTGTATGTGGTTAGAACGAATAACAAATAACTCAATAAGAAGACTGTCATTTGGTGCATTAATTAAATTTATTAATACAACTAGTTTCTAAATCAATGGTTACTTAACTGAATTTAATATACCTGATACATACTGTTTCGCTGTAGATACTGATGTATTTGGTAGAGTTGTGACATTGGGCTATTTGCGGTTTCTCTTCACTAACCATGGGGACTTTTAATTAAGATTGATAACTTTGATAAACAACCTTTGCCCAAATAAAAATAAAACGTGAATATGCAGATAGGAAGCAGGTAGAAATGAAGTGAAATGGGTGAGTTAGGAAATACATAAACTCTGACTGAAAGTCGGGAAAGAGAGGCTGAAGTAGAAGTGAAAAGAGAAGCTAAAGTAGAAGTGAAAAGAGAAGTAAAGTAGAAGTGAAAAGAGAGGCTGAAGGAGAAGTTGAAAGAGAGGTTGAAATAGGTGATTAGATTAAAGATTGATGCAAGAGGTTTAGTTACTACTGTTTTCAACAGTTGATCCAGAGTCTGAGTTGCAGTCGAGGATGGATTAGTGGCAAGAGTCTGTTAGATTACTATTGGTGGGTTGAATCGAGGTTAATAGAAATATCCCCAGGAGAGCATATGTAGTTGTTGTTATAATAAATAGAAGTTAATAAATTTCGTAAATATTGTTCTAGTGTCTCTTTGATTGGTTATTGTGTCTTAGTGTTTAATAATTGAATCTAGTTATGGCACAAGAGGCAGCCCGGGTCGGGCAGGCGTCACAGAGTTACGTATTGTGTATTAAATAAAATATGACTAAGAATGGATGTGTCGCGATTGTGAAGAGTCTTCTATTGGAAGTGTGACGTGTCTGTTGAAAGTGTGTGTGTATCTGTCGAATATTAGCAAAACTCTTTTTTAAATACTTTATGAGCAATGACTATACAGAAGCATACACTAAATTATAAGCTATGACTTTTAAAAACAAATTTAAAAACAGCGTATCAAAACTTAAAATAGTTACAAATAGTACAAAATTAATTTTAAAAAATCAGTAAATTATCACAATAACCCAATCGATGAAATTAAAAAAAAAATTATCTTAAATAAAAACACACGAAAATGGTTGAGAAAAAGCCATAAGTATACTGAAATAAAATTATAAATAATAATTTTATTTCAAAATATTTATAAAATATTAATGAATTATAACGTAGCTAAACACAAAACTACCCATAAAAAGCAATCTCTAGAGCAAAGAAAATAATAGATCAAACACCAAAATGGAAGTAATGTAATTTAAATACTGTCCCCATACTTTGGAATGACAAAAGTGAATTTAAGCTAGTTTCACGGATCTAACGACCCGTGTAGTGACCGGAAATGACAGGATAGCCCCACTGTAGCTCATGCATGTCGTAAGAGGCGACTAAAATGGATACCCAGTGTCTAGGGGTATAGCCGGGCACCCTGTCCCTGGGGATTATATCAGGGGACATCAGGGACTTATATTCTGCAGATATGTACGGGCATCATGACTCAGAGGCCCCCTAGTGACCTTATTCGTCTCTATATTCGATCCTCCTTCTTGTCAACCAATTTTTGTCTTTTCTTCAATTTTTTCACGTCTAGACTACAGATAAATCATGTTTGGCGCAGCATAGTCTGGCTCTTGCGCCAATGACCTTTACATTCACTCACTCACTCAAATTCACGGATCTAACCATCTAATCTTCACTAATTATATTATTATTACTAATAGTATAGATTAGACCATGAATTATCAAAAATTAAGAAACATACAGAAAGGTAAGTTAGAAAAAAAATTAAAAAAGGGAAGTATTAAAATCAAAGTAAATAAACATAAACTTAAAAGTGTAATTCTTTCTCTGTTTATATGTATAATGTTGATAAGAATTTTGTATATACGTTTCAATATATAAACTTACATTTTAATACCCATATACCATAGTGTTAAAGTTAAAGACACAATAAATATAGAATCCTAATTATCTTAGCATAATACCTCAACAGAAAAAAAAAATTTAATAAAAATATCAAGAGCATTATTATCAGGATTATATCAAGTACATGTGAAAGAACTTTGTTAACATCGTCTTAAGGGTATGCTTACAGAAATAAAAGCACGAAACTCTTTAATAAGAGTTTCGTCAAGTAATTACTCCTGAAAGGGCTTTTTTTATATTTTTCATTTTAGTATACTTAAGGAGCTGTTATTACTCTTCAGATAATGATCGTATCACATATCCAATCCTCTTTGTTCATAATCTACCAACTAAACAAATTTCATCTACAAGTTATGAAATTCACTTACATAATTAAAAATAATGTGTTTTCTTTATTTATAGTAAAAATACAGGAAGATAATGCCTAATAGAGAACATAACAAATTTCTTCCGCATTGTATCAAATTTCAGTCCTTGATCCTGTATTGCTTAAATTAAAAACCCTAATTAAATCTTTTCTTTGAGTTAACAATACACCTTCAAAGAAAAAATTTTGAATTAACCTAAATTTTGTCTACAAATGCATATGTTATGCTCTTATGTGTTCAAATTAGATAAACAACACCAAGAAAAATTTTGTTAATATGTATTTTTATTATCAAAGAAGACATTTATACAACACTAAGCAAAAATTAAGACTTTCTGCCAAACTCAAATGAAAATAGATATGCTGATATTTTGTAAGAAGAAGAATACAGAATGTAGCTTTATCATGTGAAGGGACTATTACTTTTATAATATAGCCCTTACGTAAGAAGCTATGGTAGTTCGAATTCCGAACACTCAAATTTTCTATAAAAGTTACTGTAATTTTCCCTTCATTGCAGTATAAAAGAACTTTTATTCAATATAAAATCTCCCCAATAGTGTATTCTACGTATAAATATTTGAAAAACATATATATGGAAATTCAGGTTCATTGACGTTTTGGTGTATTTTGTTTTTAACTGAAGAAAAATGTCACTGTTAGAACTTTTCATGTCACAGAAATTCATAATCAAATAATATTAAAACATATGTAACTCATTTTGTAAATAAAACAGAAACAAAATTTCTTAAAAATTTTTTAAGATAAAAAATTTAGTTTAAATACGAGATCAAGAATAAAATAAAATCAATACAGTTCTGTTTAGAAAGTTTCTCACTTTAATGGAATGAGAATTGCGTAATTTTAATAATATTAATCGATATGTTTTGAAAAGTTTTACATGAATAAAAAAAGTCTTTATCTAAGGCGATAGATTATAAAGCATGCTCTGATAAATTACATTAACTGACTTTGTTAGGAAACATTAGGAATATATTAATTATATGTAAGGACATTATTACTGCAATACGAGATATTGCATGATTATATTGGATGTGCATTTCAAATTAGAATTGACAATAGACTATATTTATACGTTTATGGATAATTAATCCTAGATATTATGGATAATTAATCCTAGATATTATGGATAATTAATCCTAGATATTATGGATAATTAATCCTAGATATTATGGATAATTAATCCTGGATGTGACATAATGTAATATTTTGCATTAAAAATGGTGTTTTAAATTAGTTCTAATATCACAAGCTAGTAATAATTGAGCTTAATTTACAAGCTCTGAAATGCTAATTTCTAAAATTAAATACGACGTGATTTAAAAAGTACTTGTATTTGAAGACAGATGGCATTATTAAAGCAAATTGCTGTTACCATTGATGTGCATTTTATTAAACGAGTCCGACTCAAATTTGACGTTGATTAATAACTTAATTTATTTGGTAGTCATTAGCTGCCATATCAAATTTTGATTGCTACAGCGTCGAGTTGTCATCGTCGATAATAAATGGATTCATCGTTATAGGTCTGAAATCAAGCAATAATTAAAACAATGCATTTCTTCCACTGAATCTTATCCAGTGATGTCGATGATGATCTCATCAGCCGGTAAAGTTATGAAAAAAAAATTTTAAGGCACGAAAGCCGCCATGATCCCCAAAACGAGTAACTGAGCCTAAGACAGCTGTCTAGTGAGTCATGATGCTTTCTACAAGCAAACGATTCGCAAAGCTATAAGAATCATTTCTTGAAATTTTCAATTATTTATTGACCGTCACTCGTAAATATATCTGTATATTATTTTATTAGTTAAAATATTTAAATTTCGAAATGTGCTCCTGACATCAATAGCAATTACTTCTATATCAATCTATCTTCAGGCTACAATAGCAACAGTCAATTATAGCAATCACTTGTGAGAATAAACTGATTATTTTTTTACAATTTCTATTTTAAGTAATAACAATGTTTTCTGCATATTTACTCATAATGACTAATGAATGATGAATTGTTTAGATAAAGCTACATAAATATTTAACAGATGAATAAAAACATATGATTTAAAAATGTACTGAAAAATTTCATAGCCCTAAACCTGGAATATCTTCTTCACTATTAACTATGCTAACCTACTAAAAATGTGATAATTTGTGTCCTTAATGCAAAATATACTCAAGTTACTAATTCTTTGCCTATGGTATCATCTTACACAGAAAGAACGATTCTGCAAAAGAAAATCCTTCAGGTTATAGGATCTCAAAATTACGCTCAATTAATTACTATCTAAATAACATTTGTTACAGTTCACGATGTACTGAAGAGTAAAATTTCATCAGGGTTAAGAGGGATTGACGAGGGATTAAAAATTCAATCCTATCATATTTCTTTCTATTTTCTCTACCATTCAGTAATATTTTACTTCAATGCTAAAAGGTGATAACTGCGAG
The DNA here is from genome assembly GCA_019974015.1 of Nephila pilipes. Taxonomy (NCBI): domain Eukaryota; kingdom Metazoa; phylum Arthropoda; class Arachnida; order Araneae; family Nephilidae; genus Nephila; species Nephila pilipes. Next base: position 349,228 of record BMAW01114948.1, on the reverse strand, counting down.
TTTAGGTGAACTTTATCATTATTTATATAGGCATATGTGACGTTTAAATTAACATTTCACTTCTCTATTTTGCATACAAAATTCTAAAACATATTCACTAAATTTAATCATTAGGGCTTATCAATAATTGAAAATATTTTCATGAATGCTTATTTGATCATTTATCTAGTGAGATATATGAGGAAAACTAAAATAGATATTTACATTGAATTATGAAACATAAAGTTCTTTTTAGAATGTCTTTGTAACTTAAAATTGTATGTTACAAAGAATTGTGTTTCTACATCTTTCAGAGCTATTGCAACTTAGTTCTCATAAGGTTAAATATTGGGAAAGATAACAGAAACTTGTCTTACAGCAGTGAATGATAAAACGTTACAACAATACATTTTGATTTAACGAATATAATGTTAATCCTATGAAATTTCTACTACCTCTCTCAAATCTGTATTATTTTAATTTTTTAAATCCTCTACGGTGCATCCGAAAATGCTAAAAACAATGAAAGTTTCTACGCAATTACATTTTCCTTTATATTTTCGAAAATATCTTATAAAATTTCTTAAGAACCAGAAAACCCAGAAACGAATCATAAAATGTTTTTAAAAGCTTTTCAGTTACGCTAATTTTACCTTTTAATAAAATCTCACCATAATTTATAATTAAAACTGCAAATTAGTTGAAAATCGTTGAAATGATTAAATAGTAAATAGGAACACTCTACATGGGTAATAAATATAATTAAACTATCAAAAGATATCATTTATTCCTATGACAATTATTTGAAAGGTACTAAAAAAATATTAAGAACTATACTCTTTCAAAAGAAGATTTCTAGCAAAACTCTGTAACAAGTTTATATAATGTAACTACTCTCACAAACTACTTCAAAAGAAAGAAGCAGTTTATGTATTGGAACCAAGTCTCGAATGCGAAGGATAAGAATTTTGTTCTAAAAGGTACACGTCGGATAACAAGCCTCCTTAATTAAGGCACCGAGTAGCCGTGTTTGATTAGTTGAACTACTATCAAACTTACCTTGAGGGAAAGAAGCCCTTATTTTCTTCTAAAGAAGGGCTAAAACTACTCGACGGTAATTGGTTTGTTGTTAAATTGAGATTCTCTAGTATATGGGGGTGTTTAATATAAATCTTGAATCGTCTATAAAATTTATAGATTTTCAAATAAAAAGTCTCTTGTATAAAGTACAAACAAAAAGTTGGTATAAAAATAAAAAATTGCGTGTTTTTTCAGTTTTATAACTTCTTTTATGTACGATTTTAAATTTTCTCCAAGAATTTGCTTATCAAAAAAGGTTAATTAATCACTCAAATTATATTTAAAAAATAAACAGTCAAAATTTAAGTGAATAAAGGGATATCATATTACATTTATTTTCAAAATTTTCTAAAGTACTTTATTTATGTAATAAGGGAAGGTAACAAACAAATAACGTGAATTAACTTGCACATTTTTCTGTTTCTGATTTTAAGCCTGAAAATAGGCAATGCACATACCTGATTATATACAAAAAACATTTAATGTAAGTTCCTTTTATTCTCTCCTTTTTCTTTTTCTTTCTTTCCTTCTTTTTTTCTTTGATGATTTATCGATTACAACTAAACGTCTTGAAGAGAAACTCAAGTACTTCAAGAAGAATAAAATAGAACATTCATTAGAAATAAGTCGTAATTCGAATATATTCACGTAATGAAAATAACGCTTAAGTGGGGGTAAGAAGTTATCTGAGAATTAAGAGTAAATATTCATTATAAGCAATTAAAATATTTTTATTCGAAGAACAATTTTCAATGTCCTGTATTAGAGCTTATTCGAAATAAAATAGAAGAATTTTACGAATAAACTGAATATAAGAATATTTTTCTGGGAAGAAATATTTTCGCCACATATTTTGAAACAGCAAAACAATAATATTCCGTACACAATACATACAACATTTAATTCGTATTGATCAATGATCTTTCTCCAGGCTTACTCGTTAATTGTTGGTGTCCATTTCTTTTACCTCTAAGTTTAAGTATTATGTTTGCATAAAGGATTCTTTTTTAATTTTTTCATGTTTTTCTAATATTTATAGCAAATCTACGATGAAATTTGCTAATTTGGAATGATTTCATACATTTTATAAGAATTGATATTTTTCATTTAATTTTAGTGTTACTTTCCAGGCAGTCAACATTAACTAGCAACCCAAGCGGCTATTGTTTTAGGTAGATCACTTTTGTCGAACCAGATAATTCTTCAATTTTTTATAGTTTTCTTTAATTTTAATTACATTTAGCATAAATATATTCAATTTAATAATTTATCATATCCTTTTATTTTAATATCGGAAATGCTTACAATTGTCCATTTCTCGATATTTCATCGTTTACTTTAATTCTTGAATTTAATTTAGTAATTTAATAATAATTATTAAAAAAGCACACCTTGGGTGGCTAAATCAGTTTTTTGCCAAACTTCATATAGAACTTTTTTATTATTATGTTTATGTATACACGAACCTATATACTGTAACATTATATATTGTTCTATAATTTAAGCTTTTAATTTCAGTAACTTAAATTTATCTTATTATATTTAAAATTACTGTTAACCTAATTTCTTATATTTTGGACAACTATTTTAATCATTAAATTTCAAAACTATTTTAAATATTTCATATTTATAAAATCAAGCATTTCTGTATTTAGAATTAATTTTTCTTATATGAATTTTGTTGCATATATAATTTCAGCTCTAAGCTCCTAAATTCATTTTATGAAACAATAGTTAAATTTTCTGAAAGTGCAATGATTGCTGAATATTCAGGAAATTGGTGACAGATTATTTTGTTTGATTATTAAAATGTATTGCCATTAAAAACGTAATGAGTAATTAGGAGATATAACGGTATATATATACATATACACGAGGATTATTCAGAAAGTAAGGAACGTTTCCGTCTGATGTCGCTAGGCGAGCGCCGATCCCGTATACTTTGGTGTCTGCTTGCTCGGTATCTCAGTCGGCGTCCAGCCATCACAACGGGAATATTTCCACGCTGCCCGTTTTTCGATATTCAAATTTAAAATATGGGCTGCAATTGAAAATTCCACCAGTTGTGAGATGCGGTCTGTGATATGGTTTTTGTTGGCAAAAAACCTAAAACCTACGGAAATTTATCGGCATGTGAGTTAAGTGTACGGAGACAACGTAATGAATGAAAGTTCAATCCGGAAATGGTGCGTTCAGTTTAAAAATGGCCGAACTAATGTTCACGATGAAGAGAAGAGTGGACGGCCTAGCATTGTAACTGACGAACCGGTTGCTAAAGTTGATGAAAAGATTCGTGAAAACCGCCGTTTCACAATAACGGAGCTTTCGCTTAGTTTTCCACAAGTTTCACGGACTTTGTTGTTTGAAATTGACACACAATTTGAGATCGCAAACGGCATAATTCTATGACGAAGGAATTTCAAAGCTTGTCCTCCGCTATGATAAGTGCCTCAACTTTTTGGTGACTAAGTAAAAAAATAGAATTTTATTCGCTCTTTCTGATGTATATAATAATTTTTTTTTCTTGTACTTAGTTTCTTTTTAATTCCAAAACGTTCCTTACTTTCTGAATAGCTATCGTGTATATATATATATATATATATATATATATATATATATATATATATATATATATATAACTACAGTGGTATGAATTCCCTTAAATATTTCAACGAAGCAATTAATTTAGGTCATACAAATAATTAAATCGAAGAAACATAAAAACATATGAACATATTTCTAAAACAATAAATAATGTTTGATTACGGTATAAATAAATGCGTAATTTGTGAATCTTAATCTGTATATAGTCAATGATAAAAAAAAGTAAAAATATAAGCTCAAATAAAAGGAAGAATACTGATTACCAATTGCTTTTAAGTACTCATTGCTTCAAGAATTTAAACTAGAGACTTAAAGTTGCATCTTATATGAAAATAGGGAATGATAAATAAAAAAAAAATATTCAATTAACCATGAAAAGCAAGATTCGTTTTTTCTCATAAAAGTTTTGTTCTCTCAAAATATACTTCGAAATTTTAAATGTATCAAATCCTATTCATTTTAATCCTGTTCCAAAAGTAACGATTACATGTGATAATTCTGACGGGAAAATGTTTCGATATATTGTTCTAAATATTCACGGTATTTCCGTCAGAACAACTTCAATTTTTGAAAAACCGAAAGTTTGAAACCTCGAGGACATATGCATATCCTGATGATTCAGAAATTTAATTCAAACGACCCGATTTGGAAGCATAAGCGATTTGCGAGTGATGGTTAGAGATATCGATTTTGAACCTATAAGCATTTTCGCTTTAAGTTGGTATGCAGAAATGTACCTCACCCGTCAGAAATGTCATAATTTGAATAATATTTTTTTACCAGAATTTGGAATGCTCTTTTTGGATTACTTTCTTAATTATGTTGATGAAGAAGAATTTGCAATTACAAGAATAGGTACAATACAGTGAGAAAATAAATATTTTAAATACTTTAAAAAAATTAGATTTAAAAACATTCATATAAATAAAACTAATTACTAAAATTCCTTTAAGAGAGCTATAAAAATAGCTTATATTATAAGGTAATAATATATTACTTCTTTTACTTACTCCATTTAAATAATATTTCATATTAACAGAGTGAATAACATAATAGGGTGAAAAGAATTATAAGTATTTAGTTTTGAGTAATTTACTTTAGTAGAATTTATGGCTACCAGATTGAAATTAATCATTAATTTAGTTAGTAAAAATATTTTGAAGTAATTTCAATGTTTCGCATTATTCCTAAAAAGGAAAACTTCATATAATACTTTTAAAGTCTAAATGGGGTTTAAAGGGAGCATTTTTTAGAAGTTTATTAAAAGCTTTAAACCAAAATTATATTTGTTACACTTAAGGTAATTGTTGGACAGCTGATCATTAAAATAGCAACACACATGAATGAAAGCAAATACAAAAAAGATATCTATTTTAAGTAATCAGAATTGCAAGAAGACAAATTGATATAATTTGTGAGCAGTTTGGGTGTTTACAGGGGTGTGAAGTTAGTAGAAATAGCTGTCAATCCTGGCAGTTTAAGCGGTCCTTTGCAAGCAATTTGATTGTTTACAAGGTTTCGAAATTAGTACACACAGCTGCCACCCCTAGCAGGTAAAACGACAGTTAAACGGTTAGGCATGTGGTTGAAATATGCTTGGAAGACAGAAACGGACAACTTATCCCATGCTGTCTATGCATGTCTATGATACTTCATTAACCGTATCAGCTGTAGAAGCGTAGCCGGCCACTCTCTAAGCAATCCATGAGCAGATGTTTTCTATGGGTTACAGATCTAGAGACCGTACAGGCCAGGACAGCAATATAATACTCTTTGTATCGAGGAAGGTCAGAACACGACGAGCAACATATGGTCTAGCATTATCTTGTTGGAAGATGTGTTTTGCAGGTCTCGAAGACAAGGCACAACCATTGAATGTAAAATCTCAGAAATGTATCGATCTATGTTCAAATTCTAGTAAATCCGAACTAGAGACGAGCGTGTCTTGTATCTAATGGCTTCCCAAACCATCATAATAAGTGAAAGTTATGAATCATAATCATATTATCATAATTACCATCATTTATGAAGGTGAAGGTCATGGATCATAATCATATTGTCATAATTACCATCA
>BMAW01114948.1:311683-343481 GCA_019974015.1 Nephila pilipes | reverse complement strand
ATCATAATCATATTATCATAATTACCATCATTTATGAAGGTGAAGGTCATGGATCATAATCATATTGTCATAATTACCATCACTTATGAAGGTGAAAGTTAAGGATCATAATTAGCATCATATAGGTGAACCTATGCCGATTGGACCCTCCAGACACGTATACGACCATCAGAATACTGCACGCAGATCCAGAACTCGTCTGAAAAATGACATTATGTCATTCGTGAGTCTAGTTTGTTTTTTCAGCGCACCAGAGTCGAGATCTCTCTGTAATGCATAGTCAAAGGAAGCGGAAGTAATTGTCACCATGCCGACGGTCTACGCTGCTGTAAGGGTTGTCACACTGTATGAGTGGTACTGGGCGTGCTACAAACATACCCATTTCCTCACTAATGGTTCTGGTTTTAAAGGGCCAACCTAACTAATAAATCTGTCCTCTGGGCGTTAGTGGTGGGAGGGCATGGAACTCCTTCATGTTGTTCAGTATGACCCTAAGCTACCCACTGATTCCATATTCGCATGAAAGTGGTTACATTTAGACCAGTGTGACGGCAATATCTTGAAACCATCCACACTCCACGTCTTGACAGGCAACTATTCGACCTGTATCGAATTCTGACACTTACTAGTTAGCATTTTTCTTATTAGTGAAGGCACAAAGTGATATTCTGAGCAAATTTAGACCTTACAAAGTGATTTCCGCATGAGAAATACCTGGCACAACTTTTCTTTTATACAGTGCTTCAGCTATAGTTCCTCCCTCCTGCGCAGTCTAAATTCGCTGAAATACTAACCAATCCTAACCTCTTCTTCATTTCGTGTGATTTTGACATTCATTAGATCATTTCTTTCTGGAGTTGCAATTATAATGGACAGCAGTGTAAATATACGTAGAAATATTACTATGGTAACAGTACACCTATGTTGAAAGTCTTTTGGAAACAACGTAAATTTTGTCTACTAATGTATATTTTTGACCTCAAACCGTTGACTACCAGCTTATCATATTCGATACGCTCGCGGTGGCTCTCCTGTGCCCAGCATATCACAATAGATACGCTCCGGAATGCCTTCTGCAGACCAGCGCATCAACAGTGATACGCTTAAAGAGAACGTTTTATTTGATTTTTTTAATATTAGATGGCGTTACAATACCGCGAAATCTATATAGATAGGTTAGTTTGAATTTTGACCTTGGTTATATGGGCTTGGATTTCACTTCTGGGTATCAGGAGGAGGGGGGGAGAGGGTTATTGTTAAAAGCACATTTTGCGACGCGGTTCTTTAAATGTAATGACATGATTTAAAGAGTGCACTTGCTTTCAGTTTACTTTTTTCTTGCTTCTTAGAAAATCGAAGGATAATTTATGGACCTTTATGGGGGTTAGGGCTTTAGGGTGCAGATGCTCTCAGCTGTTTATTTCATTCAGTCGGTTTTTATTTGTAGCGACAGTCATGACGAAAAGAAAGTATTTATCTGATACTGATATTTTATAAATAATGAATGAATCTGACAGTAATGTTAGCGAAAATAATCCAAATATGTACATAAACATTAAAATAAAAAAAGGGGAAAAAAAGGACTAAGATGTGCCCTTTGCTCAAAATCTTGCGTGAAACGTCAGAATGTGTGTGTGAGATATGGGACTTTGGACTATGCATTGATTTTTTTTTTATAAGTATACCATACAGCAAAATAAGTTTATATTTTATATCTATATATTCCATGTAATGGTACATCATTACACCGTGAAATTTATGTAACATATGTAAATATATTTTGTATTTTCTTAAAAGTAAGATTTTTTATGTAATTTTATGTGTAAAACATTCAATTTTTGATCACATCCTTTTTTTTTTTTGTACATATTAAGTTTAATGCATTTTAAATAAGATTTGTAAATACCAAAATATTTTAATGAATAGCTGATTTTAGACGAATTTTTTTCACGAATTAGGCTTAGCATCTAAAATCGTCTGGGCACAGAGTGACACTCCGTGGTAAGAAGCCGCGGACCCAGAGAAGCACTTCTTTTTTCTTCCTCCGGTAGCTAAAGGGTTAAAGAACTTCATAATTAGAAAAATACGCAAGAAACGCTTTATTAATGTATATTTTTACTGTTAAGTTGGCTATTTATACAAATATAAGCAAAAACTAAGACATTCCGTCAAACATGGCATCCCAAAATAAAATAAATATATTGATATTTTATAAAATCTTACATTACAGAATATAACCGTACTTAAGGACTTAACAATTATTTCGATAATATAGCTCTTACGTAGGATGCTGTGTTAGTTCGAGTACTGAACACTGCAATTTTCCGTAAAAGTAATTCTTATTGTAATACATATAAAAAAAAAAAAACTTCTCAATGTAAAACCTGATGAATAGTCTACAGTAATTCTATGTGTTTTTTTTTTTTAAAAAAACCACATATTTAAATTTCCACGTTCACTGATGACTAATATTTTTAGGTATTGTGTTTTGTATTAAAGAAAAATATCGTTGTTAGAGTTTACATTGACAAAAAATAAATCACGATAAAGAAATATTAAAAAGCTGTAAATAAGATTGAAATGAAATTAAAATAAATTTTTAAAGATAAAAGGTTGGATAGTAATAAATGACCAAAAATGAAAAAACAATATCTTCATTACAAGTTGTGTTTGGAAGGTGCGCTGTTAGCCTAAATTTTCTTTTAACAGAAAATGCGATTTAATTCGAATTTAATCTGTTATTTAAATGTTAACAACATAAATCGGGAGAAAAAAGAGGTGCATAAATGGAAAAAAATACTTACTCAAAGCGCTTACTTATTTTTTTTACTTTACAACTTTCAAAATACATGATGTATCTAAACGGATGGGATATGTTATTAATGTTCTAAAGTATTTTAGAAACTTTCAATGAAATTGGTCGCTTCTATCTAAGATAAAGTGCAGGTTTAGATTAATTTTTAAACAAAAGCCTGTAATCTCTTCCATTGACCATCTAGTAAAAATGCAGCCATTGATCCACTTTGATGGATGGAATCTCTTCCCACAATAATCAATCTTTTAACCGAAGCTTCGGTAATTCTCCAGAACAGGAGTTAGACAGATGGTTTAAGGAAGGAAAAAATAACACTTAACGGCCTTCTCCAAGTATATTTTCTTAAACTTTCCGGAAAAAGCATTAGGTACTAAAAGAACCACTGGTTGCTTGAATAAACGAATTTTTTTAAAAAAAAAATTGATAAAATGTAAGATATGAATTATTGCGTCTATCTATCTTTACGAAAAATTTCCTGTGAATTTTTTTTTTTATTTATTATCATAGTTACAAGTACCCTGGATTAGAAGAGAGATAGTGACGTTAATCCGTAGATAGTGTAGATAGATCCGTAGATAGTGTAGATAGATCCGTAGATAGTGTAGATAGTTCCGTAGATAGTAATCTAAGTTGAAGTGGGAACGATAGTATAGAGGATAAGCGAAGCATTTTGTTCAATAATCATTTTTTTAAATATTAAATATAACTTTATTTTATATGAAAAATCAGTTTATTTTCAGTATTCTCTCGGAAATTTCTCTTTGGCATATTAGAGCTTGGATCGTTTGAAAACCAAGTCTTATTTACACTCGTGTAGATGACTCGATAGTACTTACGAACTTACTAGATATGAAAAATCATCATTCTTGAGGCATATATTGAGAGGAGTGTAATATTTGCGTACCGATAATCAGTAACATGTTCGTAATAATCATAAATAATTTATTATCAGGTAAAAGACATGTAATATGTAATAATAATAACAGTAACATTAGAGACTGTATTTTTGGTCAAATATAACACAATTCAAGCTTATATTGAAAAGAATACGATGAAGTATAAAGGATACACATTAAGTGAAATATAATTCAGCCTCATACTTCTTTCATGTAATACTTGAAGTGTTTGAGTACCGAGCTCACTAATTGGACTACCGCTGATTCCACTGATTTATTCATAATTCACAATTATAAAGAATGTTTTCAATATTTATATATATATATATATTGCAGTAAGTTAATTAAATAATCTTATTAAAATTTTTCTTTTGATTCACAACGTGCACGTGATTACTGTATTTTGATATAAGTATATGCATTTCTGAACAAATTAGATATTTTAGCTGTAAATCTAATATTTTATTCAACAAATAGTTCCAAATCTCATAATATCTAGTACGTTTCTTGGGTTTTAAAATGTTCAAATTGTAATGACTATAAATTTGCAAGTCTGTTTAGAAGAATAGAAATTTAAATTCATGTATTCGATATTAGAAGAGAAACTACTGTATTTTTTCTATGTATGCGAGGTTCTTAAAGTTATTGCCTAGCTGCGATATTAAATATAAACATTATATTTATATATACTCACCAATATAAACATACAAGATTGAATAAAGGAAATTTCTTGTTTAGGTACAAAGCGAAAAGATCGTATAGTTGCTTTCTTTGTATGAAAAAATCAAAACGTTCAAAGTATAAATTTCCATTTCTGCTACCTCTGAAAGCAACATTTTTTCTTACAAACTATAGTTCACTTTCTCTCTTAGCCCATTTTCATAAGCAAATTTAGAAATGAGCGGTATTTCGCCAAAAAAAATAAGAACTGATAAAAAAGATTAAAAACAAAGTGAGGTATCTTAATATAAATGCGATCCTCAGAAAATTTTATTAAATAATTTTTAAGTAAAAGCGCTTACAAGAAAAGTCATTTTAATAAAAGTTAACATTATTTAGGAGTAGTTCTCGAGGGACAAAAGGCGAAATCGCTTAGTGAGAATGTGATTAAGTTTTAATCGTTAAAATGGAAAATATTTTGTCCTTATTTCCTTTCTTAAACATGTGTAAGTTGTAGCAGGCTTTTATTAAATTTTATAACAGGAAGGTTTCGCTTAAATTATCAGTTTTATAAGAAAAACAGGGCTAAGAAGTAGATTTTGAACCAAAATTATTTTAATAAAGATTCTGCTTTTTGAAAAAAAAAAATCAAGCCGCGAGGTTAATATCTAGATTACTTTTTCTAGATAATTGCCAGAGAAAAAAAATTTCTATGCTGCCTAGGATGAATAATTTTTTAATTATTGAATTCCAGTCAATTATTAAACATCGACTAAGGTATTTATGTATTTTTTAAAAAAAAAAATTTCATAATTACTGTTGAATTAATTCATCGTGACAAAAAAAGAAAATACTAGTATAAAAGTTAAAAAAAATTCAATATAAAACTATAAATTGATTCATGCAACCAGATGCATTTCTTTGTATAATGTACTACAAAGTTCTCTCTAAATGTAGATATTCTTTATGTCACTATTAAACTGAGTAGATGTATTTAAAGTTTGATTTACAAAATTTACTTTTAACAGGGATTTGCAGGTATAAAATGATTTTATGCTCTAAAAGGACTTTTGATTTCGCGCAAACACAAAATGTCCCTGTCCTCATTTTAAAATAAAGTGTGAAATGCACGTGATTTGTTTAATCTAATTTAATGTTTTCAAACCGATTCCCAATCATCCTAGTTTGAAAGGTAGTCATTTTACAGAAATTTTAATTCTAAGAATACTTAAAGGTATAATTTTTTTTTTATTTTCATTTCTCTGTAGCAGTAATTAAATTTAGATTAAAATATATTAAATTTAATAATTTATCGTTTGTTTTAATTTTAATACCGTAGAGAAATACCATTTTGTACTTCAAAATTTTATCATTTGCTTTGATTTTAATAATTAATTATTGATTAATATACTTTATTATATAATTGCTTTTCTTCTTTAATTCTCAAGTCATTTTTTTTTCTTTTTTTTTTTTTTTAAAATTCAATTTAGATTTGTTTTCGTTTGACAGAAGTTTATATTTTCTGAAATGTAACAAGACGTTGGCAATGGAATAAATAATGCAATAATCTATGTAGAAATAATCATTTTATTTTAGTTTTCTGTTCAGACAGTTATTTTATGTTTTTAAAAGAAGGTAGCACATTATCGTGGCAAAATCTGTTCTTTGCAAAACTTTGCACAGAAAAACTTTTTCATTTTTACTCCAAGATATAAGAATTTCATGGCAAAATCATATCGAAAATAGTAAGCATTGTTTCTATAAACTAGAATGTAAATCATCTCTATCTACACGAGATAAAATCAATATGAATAAATCTTGTGCGAACTAAAATACATAAATTCAAATAAATATTTCTTATCTGTCTGTATCGGATAACCACTCAAAAAATAATTCATGGCTTATGATTTTTATCCTTTTATCCCCTGAAACACAAGCAAACACAAAATCCACCTTTTAAAAGAGCTACAACGTATCTCTTTGGGACAAAACTCGAATTGAATAGTTATTGTCATTTACCAATGTAAATAAATAAAGTAAATTTAATTTATAGGAAAAAAATAGGAATAATTCCTCCAAAAGTTATTTTAGGTTAATAATATAATAAATAATTAAGCAATAGCGTCCTCTATATGTAAGTTAAGGGTTTCAAAAATCTTATTTAAAGCTTTACAGAAATTTCATTTGAAACAGGTAATATATTAAAAAATATTTTTTTCAAAATATAGATATAAGCTAAAAATATATTAATAGAACTATGTTATATTTATAAAAAATAAGGGTAAAATACTTTTTTATATATTATGATATCTAATTATATGTATAATACTAACAAACTAAAATTACACTGTGTATATGAAATATTTTATCTACTTTTTAAGACGTAAAAACTACCGAGAACACTATTTAAAAATATATATTAATTCTAATAGCGAAAATCATAATAATTATTTTCTCTATATGATAAAAACCAACACGAACTACTTTCATAAAAATCATATGATTTCTGAAAAGCATTTTGTCTTAACAAATTGAACATGGACTGTACGATGTTGCGAAAACTTTTGGAATTGTAAATTTTCTCCACTATTTTTCTTTGCTGAATATTACATCATTTTAATTCTGTAGATTCGAAAGTCTTAGCAAGTTTACTTGTCACAGACTTCAAATTGAGAGAGCGTAATTTATGAAATTTCCTTTACCTTTTATAATATTACCTGAAGTAGATTTAGAAGCATAAATATAATTCCTTTGTTTAGGAAAGTTAAGCTGACAAGATGGATGGTTTGAAATGTTTGTTTTGGAAGCTTACTCTGCCCTAACAACTTTAAGCATCTTTAAATGAATAGTTTCCTTCTAGAATGAAAATTAATCTTAAACAGTACATGTAACGTTTCACTTGTTTCAATATATAATCAGCTTAAAATAACACACTGTAAATCAAGTTAGATTTATGAAGTATTTTAAAGGTTTTGTTGAACTGTTTAAGAAATAATACTTCCATATCAAAGGGATATCCCCAGAAGCTTATATTTATCAATTAATTTCGAAACATTTCGTAGTTTCTAGAAACTTAAAGGATAAATTTAAAGTATTAAGTTTCTAAAGTTATTTTAGCGTATTACCAATAGTTGCTTATAAACCGGAATTATTTAGGTTATTAATGTAAATAATAAACTTGATCATTTACATAATTACATAATTTAAATAACCTTTACGTGATTAGTTCAAATTTTTGTGTTATTGTTACGCTTCATAACAGTTTTCGTTTTCTATACAACGTGATATTATGCATTTTAAATTAAGGGGACTTAGTACCTTTCGAAATCAAAAGTAGAACATTTTGACAAACTTTTTTCGATTTTTCATAAATCAACAATTGTTGCTCATTTCAATACGAAACTTCTATTTTTCTTAAACAACACGAAATATGCTTACAAAAATTTAAAAAATAAATTAGCTTACCTTACGTTACCCACAAGATAACATTTGAAAGATGTGCAGTAGAATCATAAATCTTACACCAAATTAAAGCTAAATATATAATGACCTTATTCTGTAAACCGCAAATTTTAAATTTATCTTTCATTAAGAAAATTGAAAAATTAAAAAGTTATCAAGTTTGTATTTAGTAACTTTTTTTCATATATCATGTTATAAAATAAACTCTAATGACCCTATTAACAAAATTGAAGTTCACAGAATAAAGATCTACAAGTACAACACTCATGTAAAATTTTAAAACTCTACATGCAAAACCTTTTTTTTAATCCTGTGGGAAAGTGTGAAAATAACAAACTGAGAAAAAGAGGTTTGTCTACATTACATTACAAAGAACAAGCCACTTTAGACATTTACATTTTTTGTTGCACAGGGCGTATTAATTGTCGGATTTAGACGCGGTTTGCTTTAAAATGCTCCTAACATTCAACACTATTTTTTGAAAACAAAATTGAAAAATCGAATTTTTGAAGGTGCAAAGGTACGATGTCCCCTTAATACTGTGGGGCTGATGAACGTTAATTCTATTAATTTTCACATAGCTTGGTGATACAGTTTGGAGAAGGGATTCGAGATCAGATCCTCATAACTTGACCGTTTTCTGTAACTACGAAGTATATCGTGTTTCTTCTAAGTGCGATTAACAATCAATCAATCGATACAATAAGCATTTTTAAATCCGGCATTTATTGATTTCATACCTTCTTGATAAAATGAAAAATTAAGTATAAAACTGTTATCAATATAATAAATTTAAGGAGCATTATTTATTAATAAATGATGTGTTTATATATGAATTATTAAAAATGTAAGCGACTAATTAATATTTTAAGAATTTCTGAATATTTTAAGCAATGCAGCGGGCTGATGCACTTTAAACTTGTCTCTGCTATATGCCGTCACGCCGGCTTGGTGTGGTGGTTTGGAGGTGTTTATTTTGATATAATACGATGAAAGAACTATATTGTACAATAGTTTTTGAAATAAAAATTTATGAGCAGACTATTCCGAATTATTTATATTTTATTTTTAGCTAAAGTAATTTTCATGAAAAAATGCAAATAATTTTATGCAAGATAAAGTTTTTTCTCCCATACAAAACTAAAACTAATTGTTTGAAAATCAAATAAAAAAAATTTATACCTCGGCGAGATTCGATCCGAAGGCATGAAGATTCTACACCGTCGCTCTATCAAATTTGCAAGACAAATTACAAGCACTGGCTTATTTCTGAATTCATCCGGTAAATTAAATGTTTGGAATGCAGTTTAGGCTGACCACCCATGGTGACAGCAATTATTTGGCGGTATTTTCGCCAAACCTGGTCAGCTTCGCTAACCTGGTCAGCTTCGTGGACTTAACGTTCAGCGAAAAAAATCGCCAAATATGGAAATTTTTGAATTCACTCCAAGTGATTGGGCTGAACTACATTTTCACCAATTAAATTTACTTAATAAATTTGAAAAAAACTGTATTAACATCGTATGTCATCCACTACAAGTATAAAAAATGTATTTGAACTTGAGTGGATGAATAAAAAGTGTTTTATAAACGATTGAAAATTTGAACTAGATATCGAAGGTTCGAAGGTGTGTAAATTTACGGAGTACCTCTCCTCAGATTGGGAGATACCTCCACATCAGAAATATTGAGTAAGAGAAAATCAAGAACACTTTTTAAGGAGAATGTGAGCTAATATTAAGAATTTCATAATTATATTTCATACAGAATATAGAGATTTCATACAGAACGTATTGCACAATGAAACTAGTAAAAGCTCACTAAACGCAAAAAAGAATTTTTCACAAATTCAGGAATACTCTTTTAAGAGTAAATGAAAATAATAAATGTATTACAGCTTATATTTTCTAACTGTTCTAATAAAATATTCCAAATTTAAAATGCTATATATTTAACTTAAATTATTTATATTAATTTATATAATTTTCAACATGTTTGTAAAAGTATTCGAATTTCATACACAACACTACTTTTAGAAATATATTTTATGTAATGGAAATGATTATTATGCAATTTCTACAAAGTTCTGTTAATAGCGATGTTTCTTTAAAATAAATATTATAATAAAAATTCTTGGAATCTTCTCGCTCAATGTTGTAGCTCATTCTCAGTTTTTCATTTTTGTATTTTGAAAAAAATAATTTTAAAGAAAATTAAAAGAACTAAAATATAAATATTTCAGAAAAATAACTTTTAATACATTCTCGAATTTGTTGTTCTCAGTGAATACAACCAAATTTTTTTTAATCTTTTAGTTTAATTTTGAGGTAAAAATTTATTCTAATAGTAGCGTTTTAAACAACTACCCGTACTTGAGATATTTACTTTACTTTTAACTGATCATTAATAAATCAGGGGATGTATAAGCGCATATAATAACTTAGATAAAAACTAGATAATTCGTAAATATCATCTGAAATTCTATACCAGTAATTTTTTATATCTAAGATATCTTCTCCACGTATCAATCACCTTATTCTACTAAAGATGACAGCAATTGATCTAATTACGTCACTCAATACTAAGATATGCTAAAGTTCCTAACGCTCTGTCCACTAAACTATTTTCTATACGCATAATCTCGCAAAGTATTTTTTTACAACCTATGGTTGCTCTTAACTATTTCGCACAGTTATCATTAACCACTTTATAAAAACATAATTATCGTATTGAATATATTACATAAATTCGAGTGGATACTTTTGCACTTGCGTCATTTCGTATTTTGTTTAAATGATGAATTCTTTTGAATTCATGTGTTGAACAATTTCATGCATATTTTATACTTGAACCACATATAATTGCATGAACATACATTTTTATCGCCAAATGAAATAACTCCACAGACACGTAATAAATCTTGAGTAATTTCTTTAATGCCGTATTACATATGGTGACAATTTACTTAAAGTAATAATTTTACTTAGTGCTTACTTATGATACTTACGTGTGTAGTGCGCTCTGTGCACACATTACTAAACGAGTATTATCATGTGTGCACTACTGTTATGTGACTTGGCATCATTTTGTGTTCCAATCCTTCTATTGAATTTAACCTAAAGTCAAAACAATTGAATAAAATACTAATTTTTTTTTAAATCTGAGTTAACTCGGGTTTTTTATTTGGCACAGGAATTCTACAGCCTCCCATGTCTCTAATGAGCTATATGCTGCCACTGGTTCCCGAATTTTATAGCCTTTAGTTGTCCGAAGGCTTCATAAAAGAGGGCGATTTGCAAAAAGACACGTTATTTGCGTTTAACAGGGTGCGGATAGCATACACTTTGGACTAGACTTCAGCAGAGCACAGTGTGTTTTGCATATGAGTCGGGATTCAGTCTGAATCTCGACGTATTTATGTCTATAGATAGCCTGAGACACAATACCAACCATTACCCAATAGTGAACATTATCATCACGGTGGTATAGGTGTAATGACTTATGTCGGAAGGTGGCACACACTTGCATGTTTTTTACAAGAGCTCCCTGACTAATATGAGGTATATAAAGCCCTATGTTCGACTTTTCAGTGGTGAATTTATTCCTGAGTTCTTGCTGATGGATTAAAATTCCCATCCTTATAGAGCACATCTGATCGAAGACTTCGAAGTGAAGATATTTGCTGAATGCATTAACTAGCTAAATTTCCTGTTCTTAACCATATGAAGCATGTTTGAAAGGCTCTCGTGAGAGTAATTGCATTCTACCACACTCCTTCGAGAACCATTCCGGAGCTAAAAGCTCCCTAGATGCAACAGGGAGATCAACTTTCTCCTGTCGAGTATACTGTCACGTAGTGCGATTCGACTGGCGGTCAAAGGCCACCTTACTCTATGTTAGACTAATTTTCTGTTCTATATCACTGTGTGGAATTTAGACATCCCAGCACTACGAGGTTTACTGATAATAATGAGTATAAAGAATAACGCTTGAATGGTATGTTTCTTTCTCTATTATAAATGAATATTCATAATTTTCTAATTTTATTCTATCCCTAATTCTAATTCTATTAATATTTGTCCATTAGCGTTTCAAAAATTCGGCTTAATGTCCAAATTATCTTAATTTTGCAAACAAGTGTAATTGGTCCTCATGTGCGTGATGTTAATGAAACTAAACAAATTAACATGAATAGCTGTACTTTAGTACAGCTATTCATGTTAATTTATTTAGTTTAAGGAGACCGTCGATAAAGTAACTCCCTATGTAGTATAGTTTTAATTATTATCCATTGGTATCAATAAGGTTTAATTATTACTAGAATTAATAGGGATAAAATCTTAGTTATAATTTATTCTTCTTAATACCTCTCTATACAGTTACCTTCACATAACATCTCTCTACATAGTCACCTTTACATAACACCTTTCTAGCTAATCACCTCTCTACATAGTCTACATAGTCACACATTTCTCTCAGCATTTCTTAATCTTTCGAAGGCAGTTATTGTAGAACTTAGTAGATTAAATTCCGTTTTCTATATATTGATTTTTGAGACATATCTGATACAGATCTCATGAAATACTGTAACATTTACATTAAATATAGTATACTTTAAAAGATAGATTTTAGAAAGAGAAAGGAAAAAAAAATTCATGTTGTCCTGCACATGGCAGTATCTTAGAAATGTAGCAAAACTTCAGATTATAGAAATGAATGTTACATGTATATAAGGTTTCTTTCTTTTTCTTCAGTTATAACCACTCTATATGTAAATTCAAAAGACATTTAAAAAGATAGTAGAAAATTGCCTTATGTAACTTTATTGTTTTTTGAATACGTCTGCTTGGAGCATATTATTCACTTAAAATTGTGAATTTTAGAAATAAATGTAGCATGATAAATAATCTTATTTAAAATTTAGTGTAATCTTAAAATATTATTTATCAAACAGTAGAAATTTATTTCAAATATATAATACAATAATACCTTAGTTTCATTTATTTTTAAAACACTTATTTTAATATATATAATCTTATATATTTCTAATGCACTATCTATAATGTAAGCTCCGACAATTTTTGATCAAAATCATTCTTCTGCCTTTTCTACTCCATTTAAATTTCAAAGCAAATCATTTTTTCATTTTCTTTTAAATTGTCGTACTTTCTAATTACGTTAGATAATATGAGAATGTATGGAATTTACTTTAATAATACATGACGTGACACTTTTTTTTTATTTAAACAATACAAATAATAAATTTCTTTTAGTCATAAAAGCTAAAGGAAATAAAAAAAAATATTTTATAGAAACGGAAGATTAAAAAAAAAAAAAGTTTTCATTTACAAAACTCGAAAGTTCCCGAAAAGGTTCTAAAATAATTCAAAATAAATATTTGATATTTCGATTTTCTTAGTTTCATATCATTAGATATTAAAATATATATATATTTTTCTTTTTCTTATTCAATCAAGAATCCGTTCATACAAAAGGAAATGGAAAAAAAAACATAGCGAGAATATAAAGTCCAATACGGATTGCTATACTGCATGTAATTTATTTCAAAAAGGTGACTTTAATTTAAATGACTAAATTATTCAGAAACTTTGCTCAGAAAAAACAATTTAAACTCTAATGACTTTTGAACATAAGTAAAGATTTATGCTCTTTTTAAGAGGTTCAAACCTTAAGAATAAGACTTTCGCTAAAAAGGAAAATAATTGTGAAAATATGATACTTGTAAAAATTTAAAAGTTCTAAGAATAGCAGAATTCCCGTTTCTTAAACACGATTAAACTATCTTAGAATTCGCAAAAATAATAGTTTTAAGACTTTAAAAATATGATGGTTATAAACTGGCTTGCGTTAGAAATGGTATATGGTGTTTACCACTTTTATGTTTTCGCATGTTAAAGAAAATGATGAATAGTTAATGTTTCGTATCATAATAGTTCATAAACGGAATTATAATATTTGTGTATAACCAATTCAAATTAAAGAAACATTTCATATTATATATATATTTAATATGAATGTAATATATATATATATATATATATATATGAACTCTGATATTTAATGGGGTGGGTTTTTTTTAGTGTTTCTATTCTGGCATTAAAAATTATTTTTTAGATTTTAGTGTTTGCATTTTGGCAGTCCTTAAACATTTTTCACCATGTATGAAGAAAGTTGATGTTTAGCTTTGTAGAATATTTTTCACTCCTTTTTCAAGCTTTTTGAAATACTTTTATGACTTGAAATAAAGCATTAATGAATATCTAAAGTAAGTAAATATCTTTTCTAAATAAAAATAGTTTGTATTTCGTAAATTTATAAATTTGTTAGCATTTCTTTGTATTCCCTAATGTAATATTAAAGCATGTGGAGATTATGCTTAAAATATATTTATTTACCTCTTAAGCATTTTTAGTTTTTGATTCTTTTCATTTGGTTTATAATGATTTTCCCCTTTATGTGTGTTTTTCTTTTGCATTTTTTTTTTAAATTTTCCGTATTTTTTTCAATTTATATTCTTGGTGTTATAACCATTTGTTTATAATATATTTTGTTGATGGTGATAATTACACCAATAATTCTAGAATAACTCAACAGCGTAAAACATATTACATCATTAAAATACTTTCTCCATTTTAGAATTTTGAGAAAAAAATTAAATTTTTAAGATTTAACAATTTTTTTTCCAATTTTTTGATACTTTTTATTTTTCTGATTTATATATATATATATATATACATATATATGTTAAATAATGTATAAAAATAAATGTGTTTCTATTACATTCATTTCTTTATATATATAGATAATTATTTTCTTATAACACAGTCAATACCTAAGATGGAAAAACAAATGATCGGCATTGATTAGTTCTAGATTAATGAAGATTATTACAATGATTTGATGACCATTATAATGATTTCTCTGTACGAGTCCAAGGAACTCAGGTGCTTTTTTTCTTTGAGTATGTAATTGTGGCTTCTAGGAACCCTTGTGACCATTTTTTCCCTTCATTGGGTTCACAATATTTGGTAAACACGGGTGACGAGCCCTCGGGATAGACTAGCGATCTTTCTCGATTTGTGACCCTCCATTCTGTCAACCAATGTTCATCACTAGTTTTCAAATGATCAGATCACAGCTTATCCATTTTCGCCCAGAATAATCACACCTGTGTTTGTTACACCATTGAAAGATACTTTCACATCTCAATACACGTACGATTCCAAGAACATAACCACACATTTTTAAAAATATATAATATTTGTAAAATATTTTTTTTCGAATTAATATAACTTATAACAAACATAAAAAAGGAAGAATTTCATTTTTTTAAAAAACTTTGTTAGGAAAACATAAAAAAACGATTAATGAGAACAATCTTAATATGTTCAAAAATTTGATTTTATAAATTAAAAATGAACTTGAAAGTCAATTTTAAGTATTTTAGCAAGAGCTTGAAGAAAAGTTTCTTTTTATAACAAAGCCCAAAGCGAAACAGGAAAAAAAAATGTTTCAGATCAGTAGTACTTCCAATACCTTAAAATTGATAATTTCAGCTAGAAATTATTGATTTTAAAAGTTCAGTGTTCTAAACAGATAAATGAAGACGTTATAGAAATATTTGGAAAACCTTACAGGAATTGTGAACGGAGCAGCTAAACAATTGAAAACTCATCTGCTTATAATCGTTTTAAGGCAACTAACTCTTAGTCAGTCTTGACTAATTTGACATCACACAATTTCCTTATTAGGGCATCCATTTAATTTGAAGAAAAAAAAACCCAGTTTATACAGTTAAGTTTGTTATAACACAATGTTTATTCAGTTAAGTTTGTTATAACGCAATGATTATTCAGTTAATTTTGTTATAACACAATGTTTATTCAGTTAAGTTTGTTAAAACACAATGTTTATTCAGTTAAGTTTGTTGTAACACAATGTTTATTCAGTTAAGACTACTATTGATTTAATAAAAAACTATTATGCTCAAACTTTAAAGTGTCTTGTGATGATTTGTTTTCAATAAAATTTATCTTATAGTTCCTTAAAATATATTATTTTAAAATGAAAAGGAAACTGACCTTGAACATTATTTTAAGAGCACCAGGACATTTTTTGAGACTTATGTTTTAAAATTATTCATAGAGTTTAGGTTTTTGTGTGCCAAAAATTAATATTTTAATCATTTTTTTAATAATAAAAGCCTTTTTTAATCAAAAAGTGTTTATTTTTTCCTTGAGATGAATATGGACATGATTTTCCTTATATATTTACATTTAGGTATAATTTTTTTTTAAAAATGTTCAATAAATATGCAAATAGTTTACAACTCATTTATAAAATAAACTCAAAAATAAAGTGAATGAATTTTTTTAAATTTATTTCTGCCTACTTTCTTTGAAGAAATGTTGAACTTTGTATTAGTGGAAATCTTATCATGTTTCACGATATGTTAATTTTTTTTTATGTAAAACATTATTTCATAAAATAAAGGTATTTCTCAGAAAAAAAATATTTTAGGTTTACTACATGTATGAAAATCCTTTAAAGAAGCATTAAACATTGATAACCCTATTGTACAACAGTTTTCTTTAAAATAGTACCTAAATGTTAATATGTCTCGAAAATCATGTCCATAATCAACTAAGACGGAAAAAACTCTTTTTGATTAAAAAAAATACCTTTATAGTTCCATGGAATGATTAAAATACCATCAATAGTCATGCAAAAAAAAATCTAAGCTCTACTAGTAATATTAAAATATATATAGCAACAAAACAAGGAGATATAATATGATTTTCCACTATTCCTCTCATGTCTTGTTACTCTTGAGACGCCTGCCCATTCCGGGTTACCTCTTGTGCCATAGTAAAATTCAATGATTAAACACTAAGACACAATAAGTCAATCAAAGAGACACAAGAACAATATTTACGCAATTTATCAGCTTCTATTTACTATAACAACAATTATTTATGCTCTCCCGGGCATGGGTTTTACTACCCTAACTCAATATACCAATAGTAATCTCTTACCACTAAGCCTTCCTCGACTGCAACTCCGACTTTGGAACAAATGTAGCACTCTGGAACAACTAAATCTCTTGAATCACTACACTTTTAATCTAATCACCTACTTCAACCTCTCTTTCCACCTCTTTCAAGCCCTCTTTCAACTCTCTTTCCTTCTCCTTCAGCCTCTCTCTCATGACTTTCAGTCGGAGTTTATATATTTCCTAACTCTCCCGCTTCACTTAATCTCTACTTTCTTTCTATCTACATATTCACGTTTCATTATTGGTTGGGCAAAGGTTGTTTAGCAAAATCGATCAATCTTAATTAAAAGTTCCTAAAGTTAGTGAAGAGAAACTACGAATAGCCCAATGTCACACGTTTAATATTTGCATTTTGGTTGATTTATATCAGAAGCCCAAAGACATTGTCAACACCTTCTCAACTCCAATCTACGTATGTCAGGTTTTAATTATTAAAAGAATTTTCCATTCAAACAAATAATTAATGTTCCTGAAGTAATTGTAGTATAGAAAACCATGCTAAAGTTCACTCCATTGCCCTTTCTCTAGAAACCAACCCTGATACAAATTTTGTTTAACCAATATTTGGTGCATTGGAAGATGTTAAGAAGAAACCGTCACGATTATTAAAACACTTTTCACAAAATGAATACCGATATACATTTCATTGTAGAAAAATAAGTTTGGATAAATCATTAAATGGTAATGAGATATACATTAACGGTACAAACAAAATATTTGCTACACATATTTAAGGGTAACAGGACTTGAAGGGGGAAAAAATATCAATTTTAAGACTCTTTCCTTCTGTGACAGTTATGTTTTTAAAATTATTTAACGATTTTTATGCCTAATAATAGTATTTTACTTATTTTTTGCGCTATTAAATTATATTTTTGTCAAAATGACTTTATTTCCCTTTGAGTTGAATACGGATATGACTTTACTGGTATTTTTGCAGTTAGGTACCATTTTTAAAGTAATATTCCATAAATATACAAAAATATTTTACTTCTCTTTTATAAAACAATACATAGGATATAGTTAACCAATATATAGTTAATAATATTAATGTATATTCTGTTTGAAAATAATTATAGAGCTTTGTAATTTAAGATATTTTGATTTGTTTTTAATAAAAAAATTATTTCTTGAAACTTAGGTATCATTTAGTGAAAAAATATTTTTGGTTCGCTTCAAGCGTAAGTTCTTTTTATAGAGGCTTAGAAACTTGAAATTATATTGTGTAATAGTTTTCTTTAAAATAACACCTAAATGCATATATATCCTACAAGTCATGTTTTTATTCAACTAAGAAGGGCTTAAAACCTTTAAGGGGACTTAGTACCTTTCAAAATTAAAAGTAGAACATTTTGATTAACTTTTTTCGATTCTTCATAAATCAACTACTTTTTCTCATTTCATTATGAAACTTTGCCAGTTTGTGTAATGAAGTACATAGTTTAAAGTATTGGGTCAAGTTTTGCTATTAATTTAATATTTTTTCTTATACAACATGAACTCTGCTAACAAAAATTTAAAAAATAAATTAGCTTACCTTACGCTACCCACCTGATAACATTTGAAATATGTACAGTAGAACCATAATTCTTATACCAAATTAAAGCTAAATAATGACCTTATTCTGCAAACCTCAAATTTTAAATTTACCTTACATTAAAAAAAATTGAAAAATTAAAAAAGTTATCAAGTTAATATTTAGTAACTTTTTTTTATGTGTCATATAATAAAATAAAATCTAATCATCCCACTAAATAAATTGAGGTTCACAGAATAAAGATCTACAAGTGCAACACTCATGTAAAATTTTAAAGCTCTGCATGCAAAATATTTTTTTAATCCTGTGGGAAAGTGTGAAAATAACAAACTGAGAAAAAGAGGTTTGTTTACATAGCATTACATAGAACAAGCCACTTTAGACATTTATATTTTTTGTTGCACAGGGTGTAATAATTATCGGATTTTGACTCGGTTTGCTTTAAAATTATCCTAACATTTAACACTATTTTTTGAAAAATTTGAAATTTAAATTTTTGTAGGTGCAAAGGTACTAAGTCCCCTTAAGCAAAAAGATTCTGAATGTATTTCTATGGAATGATTAAAATATCTGTGTTAGGCATATAAAAAATATACGCTCTACTAATATTTTGAAAAGATATATATCACAAATCCAAAAGATTCAGATATAGTCTTCCCCAATTCCTCGAATGTCCTTTTACCCTTATTATACATAAAAAATACCATCTAGAGCCAGTGCTGTTGCCTTCTTCCTGACCTGGTACAAATGTGGCTCAGTTCCAATTAAGTGTGCTCAGGTATTAAACAGTAATTCCATTTTGAAAGGTACTTATTAAAATTTTGATAAAAATTTATAGTAATCTAAATGCCTCAAGACAACTTTGAAATTTTGGTAAATCTATAGTAATCTAAATGCCTCAAGAGAACTTTATTTCTGTGTATGCGGAATATTTTCCTTCAAACTTTAAAATAAGTAATTCTGAGAAAACTATTCTAGGAATCGGCTTCTAACTTCATTTCTGTTCCATCCATTTTAAGTATTTAAATTTGCAAGGACATCCTGATTGAATTTCTCGTAATCTGCATGAAATGAGAAGCCGATGTTTCTTTATTTCTTTTTTCAATAAGTTCACCAAATGATTCTATTTTTGTGTCTTTGAAATGAGCAGGATCCTTGAAAAGAGGCTGTTGCTAATCTCTTTGATATTAAAAACGATTATTTTAATAACTTTTGAAAGAAAAATAAGCCTTTCAAACTATCCCTGCAGTTCTGCCAGTTCTCTAATAGTGAATACCAGGATTCGGCTCAAAGTATCCTTTGAAATATTTCTGCCATTACAGTTTTTTAATGGATTTCTAAAGATTCTGAAACTTCTTGTGATTAGGTAGCTTTTCTTTTTTCCTTTCCAGGATTGGTCCTTTCTGGGCTCGAGGCTTTAAGCGATATCGTGTTTTGACGTTTTAATGAGTTTTCAAAATCTTTTGAACGTTGTATTGAACTGATTTTTCTGTGACATGCTCTATTTTATCAGCTTTCAAAACATTTAGGAAACAGATTCTTAAAAAAAGGTAAATAACGCTAGTAAAGAGAAATTATGGACGTCAAGGTTTCTAAAGAGGAATAGGAAAAAAAATCTTAGCAATTTTGTGAGATATTCCAGCTTTATGTTTTTAATATTTATGCGAAATGTTCTGATGCGTCCAGTTCTTCAAAATTTCTTTTGACGAGAAAAAATGAAATTAAACGTATTTAAGGGGACTTAGTATTTTTGCATCTTCAAAAATTCGATTTTTCTAATTTGTTTTCAAAAAATAGTGTTAAATGTTAAGAACATTTTAAAGAAAACCAATTCGAAATCCGACAATTATTACGCCCTGTGCAACAAAAAATGTTTCTAAAGTTGCTTGTTCTATGTAATGTAATGTAAACATACCTCTTTTTCTCAGTTTGTTATTTTCACACTTTCCCACAGAATTAAAAAAAAAAGGTTTTGCATGTAGAGTTTTAAAACTTTACATGAGTGTTGTGCTTGTATATCTTTATTCTGTGAACTTCAATTTTGTTAATAGGGTCATTAGAGTTTATTTTATAACATGATATATGAAAAAAAAAGTTACTAAATACAAACTTGATAACTTTTTAATTTTTCAATTTTTTTAATGAAAGATAAATTTAAAATTTGAGGTTTATAGAATAAGGTCATTATTTAGCTTTAATTTGGTATAAGAATTATTGTTCTACAATACATCTTTCAAATGTTATCTTGTGGGTAACGTAAGGTAAGCTAATTTATTTTTTAAATTTTTGTACGCATATTTCATGTTATATAAGAAAATATATTAATTTAATAGAAAAACTTTACCCAATATTTTAAACTATATACTTTATTACACAAACTGGCAAAAATTCATATTGAAATGAGCAAAAATTGTTGATTTATGAAGAATCGAAAAAGTTTGTCAAAATGTTTTACTTTTGATTTCGAAAGGTACTAAGTCCCCTTAAAAATATTTTAATAAAAATTTTAATATATACTTATTCACCCAAGTGAAATCTATTTCCTTCATGTTTATAAAAACTATAGCATGATCTTTACTTAGACTCATTCATTCCAACACTTCTCTAATCAATAGTTTGTATGCTTTTAGGTAATGAATTTATGCAACCATGTACATAGAATATTTAGTGACTTTATTTCACTTTTTAGATCGTTGGCCCTTTTAGGCAAATGTATGGGGGGAAAAGATTTAAAATAATATTAATTATAATTAAGCATATTTCTAAGAAATTACAGGAAGAAATAAAACTTTAATTGTTGGGAAGAAAAACAAAAATGTACAAAAATAGTTCTCAAGGATAAACTTGAATATATTCGCTAGGCATTTAATGGCTTTGAAATTCCACTACATATGATCGATATAATGTTTTAAATTTAATAATTGAGACATCAAGAATAAATTTAGCGAAATAATGAATAAAATATTTTTAAGAATTTTGATTCATTATTTAAAATTATACCTCGTAATAAAGGTGTTTCTTAATAAGAATCAAATTTCAATAATGAATATTTACGCAAATGGATAATTTTTTATTGTAATATATATGCCGAGAAGCAAAATCAAACATATAAAAACATTTTTATTCTAAATTAGACTGATATCATTTCTTTTTTATAACAGCGTATGAAAGTGAACAATTAATGTTAGCCAAGTATGGGTTTATGAAGAAGCCGCCTAAGTTAGGTAACTTAAAACTGATCGAGTTGTTGGCGGATTTTTCTTGGATATTATAAAAGTTTCTTATCAATATCTATTTTTAGAATAAGATGTTCTTATTGGTAATACACAGCTTGGACGTACTCAATTATTTTCTTTTAATGTTAGCGTTCTTTCCTTTGGTATAAATTTTTTCATGTTTTTATTATGGAACATTCTGGAAATTCTCAAATTCCGATTCTCTGAAACTGTAGTTTAGTGTTCCTTTATTTACATCAGTCTGACCTCTTTCAATTTGAATTGTTATTGTTGAACTAAATAATAAAAAAGAACAAGAATTCTTCATTTAGAACATGAAGTTGAATTTCTCTTCATACCATACGTGCATTTGAACAAATATTGGTATAAAAACAATTTTATTTTATCCCCACTATGTGAATATGAAAATATTTTCATTTGCTTAGTTCCAAAGATTGAGTAATTATAATTGCTAATATATGAAATTAGATCCATTTAATGATACTTGTAGATAAAGCATAATATTGCTTTTTATAAAGTAAGTAGTGTCTTTAAGTCTTTACACTGCAGAAATAGGAGATCAAACAATTTTGCCTCCGTCTTATGTTTAACTCATGCCCCTTAGTTGAAAATAATTTCTTAGAAATTGTCCATTTCTCAATATTTCACCGCTTACTTAATGTTTTTATAATTAATTGAATTATTTAATAATAATTATAAAAAAAAGTACACCTTGGGTGATGAGCGAGATTTCCCTCTCAGTTGAATATGGATATAATTTTTGAGTTATATTTGCATTTAGTTACAATTTTAAAGAAAACTATAATATAATATGGTTTCAATTTTTCATACTCTTATAAGTGGTACTTATGCATATATTGATCCTAATTTTTTTTTTCTGTAAGTGACAACAAAATTTAAAAAAAAAAAAATAAATAAATTTCAAAAAATACAAAGTTCTAAAATTTTTTCAAAAAAAAAAAAAGAAAAGAAAAGAAAAAATATATAGTATAATATTATCATTTAAAATTTGATTCATTATAGTTTGTGTACTATTTTCTATTTAAAGAATAATTTATTTTAAAATATTATTTTTAAAACTTTTACCTAGATGCAAATATATCTGAAAAATCATATCCATATTCAACTCAAAGACAAACAATAATTTTTTGACAAAAAATAATTTTATAATTCAATGAAGTGATTAAAATATCCATAATTAGGCACACAAAAATCAAAAACTGTACAAAAAAATTGAAACATAAATGTTATAAAAAGAGTCTTAAATTCGGTATTTTATTTCCTCCCCCTGCTTATTTCGCAACTCTTAAAATTTTCAAAGCATTTATCCTATTGGCTTTGAAAATATGATTAACTAATTTTTAAAATTTTGTTTCTTCTACAGGAAAATAAAATCTTCATTTCATACTGAGAGTAGTGTTTTTTTATTCAAATTTTTTAATCGACTTCAACATTTAAGCGAGGTTTGCTTAAGAAATTATTTGTTGATAAACATAATAAGCATTTTTAGCTTCAAAAATAACAACAATAATACTAATAAAAACTAAAGTTTTGAGTCTTATTCAATAATTCTCGAAGTAGTGTAACTTAATACTTTTTATACACATAATAGAGTTTTGCATCCAACTATTGAGGTTTTTGTACTCTTAGCATTAAAATATAATGTATTTATTATATTTATCATTTTTATGCACTCATTGCCATAAAAATTTGTGCACCAAAAAGTAAGAGAGGGATCGGAACGAAATTTGGCATGAATGCACGAGTCAGGCAATATGCAAATGACTAGAAATGCAGCATGATTGCATGTTGAATAATGCCACCAGAGGGCGTTGAAAATTGTACTATCTGCATTAGAAAACAGGTAATCAGAGCTTGTTTGGGGGTGTATTTAATCTATTTCAGAAGGAAGTTTTTATACTAGACATACCATTATGCCACCATAGGAGACAGTTTTAACAGCTGCCAAAGCTCGAGAGAATAAGAATCATAGTGATGATGGAAATCGGGTGGTCAGCTCGGAGAGTTGTTTGCCACCTATGACGTTTTGAGTTTACAGTGAGGAGATGTTGGGACCGGTGAACAAGAGAGAGCTCTGTTACACAACCACAAGGCTCAGGGCGTATTCTATTGGGTTGGCAACTAAGTAATTGCGGATTTTTTTAGAAAATCAAAGACAATTTTTTCATGGAACTAAATAACTTTATTCTGCAATGTATTGCCCATTTTGATCAATGACCTTTTGCCATCTTTCAGGCAGCATCATAATCCCACGTTCATAAAACTTCTGGTTTTTATTAGCAAAAAACTGAATCAGGTACGATTTGACATCATCATCATTATTGAAATTTTTACCATTCAAGGAGTTTTGTAAAAATTGAAACAAAAAGTAATCAGATGGTGCAAGATCAGGACTATATGGTGGATGTGGCAAATCATCCCAACCAAGCTCCAATAATTTTTGCCGAGTGACCAAAGATGTGTGTGCCTTGCATTGTCATGATGGAATACAACACCTTTTCGATTTGTCGATTCGGGCCGCTTTTTTTCAACTGCATTGTTTAATTTCGTTAGTTGTTCAATGTAGACATCAGAATTGATCGTTCGGTTGGGTGGTAAGAGTTCAAAGTAGACAATTCCTTTGTAATCCTACCAAACTGATAACAAAACCTTATTTTGATGAATATCAGCTTTTGATGTTGTTTGAGTGTGTTCACCTGGCCTGCTCCACGATCTTTTCCGCTTGATATTGTTGTAAACAACCCATTTTTCATCGCCAGTTATCAGTCGTTTTAAAAATGGATCATTTTCATTACGTTTCTTTAGCAAATCGCAGCTGTTAATGCGTTGCCTTAAATGCGTTTCTTTCAGTTCGTGAGGAACCCATATATCGAGTTATTGAACATAGCCAAGTTGTTTTAAGTGATTTTCAATGCATGTATGTGATACATGAAGCTTCACTGCAATCTCACGTGTTGTACTGTGATGGAATCGATCATTGCTTTGATTTGGGCGTCATCAACTTCAACTGGATGACCAGAGCGTTTTTCATCTTTGAGTGAAAAATCACCAGAACGAAATTTGGCAAACCAATTTTGACACTGCCGTTCTTTTAAGGCTTCGTCACCATAAACATCACAAAACTTTTTATGAGCTTGCGATGTGTTTTGCCCTTTGCGGAAATAAAAAAGCAAAATATGACGAAAATGTTCCTTTTGATTTTCCATTCTTCAACGAAGGCTAAGCGAAAACTACGCAACCGATCAAAAAACTTTTTTTACTGATTGACAGCTGAATTGCCAACTATCAAATAACAAAATGTGTTTTACATTTGTACTACGTCTGCAAACCTAAAAATTCAACTGAAGCCATCTATGAGTGAAATCCGCAATTACTTAGTTGCCAACCCAATATATATCAATAATCAAGAATATCGTAACATCATACGACACCCATCCATTGCACCAAATGTTTCATTGTCTACGATACATTCATAGGCATCACCTCCACTACGGGCCTATATGTCAGTCCATGCCATCGAAAAGCATCTAGCTATTGGACAGTTGGTATCGAAACGCCCATTGCGTATACTGACATCGACACCCATTCACTGTCGCTCAGATTTGAAGTGGTGTCGCCTTCGAAGATGGAGTTGAGCACGCTTCAAGAGATTGGATTGCAACCGAATAGAATCACGTTGTCTTTAGCTGTGAATACAGATTCAGTTTGAGTAGTGATAACAATCGTGTTCGGGTATGGAGGCCCCATAATGGACGTCTCATTCCCGCCTTCGATATACAGTAGCCTACTGCTCCCACACCTGCCGTGATGGTATAGGGGGCCATCGCATACGACACACAATCACTCCTAATACTGATCCACGGCTTTATGATAGCCCAAAATTACTGTGAGGTTGGGCTATTCGAGGTTTCTCTTCACTAACCTTGGAGACTTTTAATTAATATTGATTGATTTGGCTAAACAACCTTTGCCCAACCAAAAATGAAACGTGATTATGTAAAGCAGGTAGAAATGAAGTGAATCAGGAGAGTTAGGAAGTATATAAGTAGAGGTTGAGTGATTCGAGAATTTGAGGTTGAGTGATTCCATTGTTCAGCAATTGTTCCAGAGCCGGAGTTAAAGTCGGAGACGAGAATTGTTACAAGTTATCGGCTAGTTAAGGTATGTTTGAAGTCAAGGAAAGCTTAGTGGTAAGAGCCAGTTAGATTATTACTGGTAGATTGAGTTAAAATAGTAAATTCCTTGTCCTGAAGAGCATTTATAATTGTCGTTATATTAGTAACCTAATAATAAATATTGTGATTATTGATCTAACGTCTCTTGGATCAACTTATTGGTTTTTAGTGTTAAAACATTGAGTTTAGCTATGGCACAAGAGGCAAACAGGAATGGGCTGCCGTAACAGTACGTTCGAGACATTCTTTAGCCACATGTGTTTCCAGTCACGGCAGGACTCCAAGGAGCCCTTTTAAAAAGAACAATGCTCCCACAAACACATCAAAGTTTTCTCAGTACTACATCCGCTACATTTCCACCTTTTCCTGGCCAACTCGATTCCCAGATTTACCACCGATCGAGCATATCTGGGATCAATTAAGAAGGCATGTTGGACAGCCAACGTATTTGATAAAATTAAAGGCGTGTTTAGAACAATGTGGAACAAGATGTCGCAGGACATCATACGGGTATTGTATGTCTCTGCGCCCTTCTGTATTATATCATCATACATTATTTTATATATTTTTTTCTTCAACGTTATACTTACGTATGTATATTTTCATTTTATTCTGACACAACTCTTTCTTGGTGAACAAGTTTGTATGGTAATGAATGTGTAAGATACTATACATGCATTTTCCTTAAAAGCTAATTTTGATAAAAAAAAATATCATGCTTTTTAATGTTTTGAAATCTGTTGTAGAGTTTGAAGCGGTTACGTAATCTTTTGGAACTGATTATACTTTATTATTTCTAAAATTTAATGAACTAAATATTTTCGAAACGAATTAAATATTTTTTTCGCAGATGCTCAATAAATGATGATATTTGACAAACAAAATATGACAGTAATATATGAATATTTCATTTATATTTATATAAAATATACACACATTTCGTGGAAACCTTCGATTTTATAAAACCGTGATTTTTTAAATCTCATGGAAACTATTTGCTTAGTAAAAGTAAGTTGAAGAATTTATGTAAGCATTTTAAGCATTCAACAAACTTTTTAAGCTTAAACATACAAACAATGATTTTACTGAACGTATATTTTCAATTTGTATAAAAATAATGCATAAATAATTAATATAAAGTCAAAAATTAAACTGCTTACTTTTTCCATGAATAATTAATTTCAAAATAATCGTCGTAAATATTTGAGGATAAAATATAAAAAAAAATTATTTTCTTTGGAACAGCCTATGACAAAGTATTTATTTCCAGATCGCACAACTGCAGAACTTTAAATATAATAAGTAATTCAATAAGACAAATATTCATTAATCATGATTAATTCTCTTGTAAAAAAAAGAAAATATTTGCTCGATGAGACAAATAAAATTTTCTATATGCTTAATTTATATTTTAATTAGAATATGAAAGTTTAATCAAAGAAACATTAAAAATGTGTTTGATTGTAATTAACCATTGCAAAGGGTTCTTTGGAAAAGTTATAAAAGAATTAACTTTTGTGTCCAGTATACTAGAAAAACTAAAAGTTATTTAATGAATGAAATGTGTATAAATTTATTAATTTCATTTTATTATAACGAAGAATTACGAGAAATAAGTAAATTCTTGAGAAATATGACTGGAAAAATTTCCATTTAAATTAAATAACTTTTTCTTGCGAAAGTTAGCAAAAATGTTTTAATAAACTACAAACATTAATAATTTTGCATAGAATTTTACTGTTTCTTATACTTTCTCATCTTAGAAAAGCAATCAAATTATTTTTTAAGAAATAAAATCTTTGTTCAAATATAATTAATTTAAATGCATAAATTACTATAAACTCTGGATTTTACTGAATCTGTAATTGATACACTTGTAAAACTGAATGAA
This sequence comes from Nephila pilipes, assembly GCA_019974015.1. Classification (NCBI taxonomy): domain Eukaryota; kingdom Metazoa; phylum Arthropoda; class Arachnida; order Araneae; family Nephilidae; genus Nephila; species Nephila pilipes. Next base: position 315,712 of record BMAW01114948.1, on the reverse strand, counting down.
TAATTCATTTAAAAAAGAGATAGAAACCGATAATTGAGAACTACACCTCGAATTATTTTCCATTTGTGCTATTTTTTCAACATTTGTCATGGTAAACTATCGATATTATAAGAATGTATTAACTACTTATCTAATGGGGAAAATATACTACTAATAACTATGAAACCTTTTCCAGAAAATAAAAAAAAATTAAATCTATTCTAAGCAACATAATTTTCCTATAAAACTTTAATATGCATTATCATTCACTTCAGAATTATTATATTTACCGGTGTTCTAAAATCTAAGATTGTTCATTAAATTCGAAATAAGTTTGAATAGATAATGAATTTCTTTTCAATAGCGTCCAGAGAAACATTTATTGAAAGTGAAACTTCTACTTTACTCAAAACATGTCAGCCATGCGCAGAACACCTGCGCACTACGGAATGCGGATGAATTGGTTCACTAGGCATAAGTAACCGAGATAGGTTTCTAGCAATAAATGTTCAAAAGAATGTTGTTAAATATTAAACATGTTTAATGCTGGTATAAAGACTACAAAAAGACATGTTTTTGAAAACAAAAAAAAATGTTGAAATGCTAGAATCCTGACGATTTCATACAGAAGTATCTAGAATTCTAAATTTGCCCCAAATAAACGAGCTTATGACTATAGCAGAGGTTTTAAAGTGCTGAAAATAATAACCAAAAACCATTACCACGAGTCTCAACTATTCCCCTAAATTTATACCTATTTATTTTTGTTTGGATTACCATGTTTAAGGGAAAGTCTTATTTTTTACTTATATTTGTATAAAAATTTTGATAGTAAAAAAATTTACACCAACAAAACTTTTTTTGACTTCAATTCAAAAAATTTTCTTCCAGAGTGTACTGTTTTCTTTTGAAGTTATAACGGTTTTTATTAAACTAAAAGAATTTTCATCCGAACACAGAGGCTTGCAAAGACTATTGAACCGATATTGAACAGAATGGAACACGCGCTGGTAAGAAAATGCATGAAACCACGCGACCAATAGGAAAACGCGTATGCTTTAAGAAATGTTTATGTGTATAAAATGTACAACTGATTATTATTAATATAGTCCGAAGTATATTCATTTAGAGAAGATAAACTACTTATACTGCACATTATATATTTTAAATTAATGCAGAAACTAAAATACAACGTATCCAACAAATTAAAATGGAATTTTTGAACAAATCTTTTGTAACTTCTTAAGACTGCAAGCTACATATTCAGATAATTATTTATCAATATTTTAGAAGGCAAAAGTAATTAGTTATTTCCAATTAATAAGAATATCCAAACATAATGTGAATATACTAAACTACTAGTAGTTACCGTATTTCACATACTTCAATGACTAAATTATGTTACCACTTAAAGCTGATAGCAATCAAATCCCATTTCCTATTATTAACCACAAAATATCCTAATAAGGGTCTTCCTTAGAACTTAATCCTTGGAACTAAAAATAATTTTCGCCTTTAGTCAGGCACAATGACAAGGTGTTAGAACAAATTTGATTAGAGGATATCTGAGGGTGGCTTAAAATGATCAAGGGCGTCAAACTGTGCAGAACTCCGGAAGAGAGGATCACTTGCTGCTGATTTAATTAGCGTCGTGTAAGACAACAAGGGGTGGATTTATTAAAATGCGTGCATCATTTTCTCCTGTAATAATGATGGCTTTCTCTAATGCCTTGCTGACGACACATTTAGACATGCGTTATTTTTAGCATAGGATGATTATGTCGGTGATATTGGAGAGCGAAATATAATGATCTAAGAATAGCCAAATTATGGCGTATCTTTTGGTTTGAACTATTCTTTCTGGTTAGGTAATATATTAATTTAAGAATAGCCAAAATAGGACTTATCGTTTCATTCGAACAATTCTTTTCACGAAGGTTAAGCAAAAATATAGTGATTTAGAAATAGACAAAATATAAAACACATAATTTCATTTGAAGTAGTGTTTGGTTCTTATTAAACCGGAAATGCAAATATTAACTATTCCGATGTCAGTAGATACATTTTGTCACACTGACCCGTTAGTTCTTAGAGCAATTTAGAACATTCTTTAATTAAGTAACTATTTTATTATTTAATAAAACGTGTTTTTATATCCAGTTTTTATTATAAATAATTCCACATTCATCTAATTTATTATTATTAAAAAAATTGTCTAAGATTATGATTGCTTATTAAAGGCGCTAATGGCTTATTTAAAAGCTATACTAGAACTGTTGGCGACTCAAAATCTTCAGTTTTGGCTAGGTTTGGTCTCCAAATTGGGTCCATTTCATTCTCCACCACTTAGTGAATCAACCACACAAAATTTAAAGAGAATTTTCTACTCTACGGTGGAATTTAACTGTTATCACTGCTTAAATTCACGATTTGAAGATAACGACATCCGCCATGATATAACCATACGAATTTAGCCATTAGTCTACAGTGGCCAGGAAAATAGTCAAAGAAAACGAATGGACACAACAACAACAAAAAACAAAAAAGGCAAGAAAAAGTAAAAAAGTAGACGTGTTTCTTCTATACTTCAAAATTGTCAAAATATTTCTGTATGAAATGAACTTAAATGAACAAAGCGATAGCATTTCTTGCAATGATGCTTCGAATTATTGTCCTTGCAGTCGATGTATGTAGATATATCGTTTTTGTAGTGATAGTGGTTTGGTTGAGTATTTAAAGACTTGTATTTCTCTCATTTTTCTTCTAGTGACCGTAGAGGAAAAAAATCATTTATAAGGGGATTGGATAATAAACACTTCTTCAATTTATGTTTTTCAAATATTGTAGCACTATTTTATGCTTCAGTTAAGTTTTCGTTTGATGCTTGAAGATTTAATTTTCTGAATCTGAATTACATTTATTTTTCTCTCAAATGTTCGATCTCCAATCCAATCATCACTTTGCAAACACTTTTTTTTTTAAAAAAAATATTAATATAGTTAATAAATGTTAATGTAAAACTGGTTAATGTAATAGTATTATATGTTTATAAAGAACAGATTCAGAACTATTAGATGAGTTGACTATGTTTCCAAACTATCACATTAACCAGAACTCTAAGTAATAAGCCACATTGATTAGAAATAACACAACACTTCTAAAAATTTATCTCAAATGATATATTTGGTGATTGAACCTGAAGATAGCCTGAGATATAAATAAAAGAATAGTGTAGTTAAGTTAATTTATTATGACCATTATTTTTCAAATTATGCTGTTTTCCTGGCATAGAAAATTTTGCTAAAATTTCATAAAAAGCATTTGTTTTCCCAAACCTAGATGTAATATATATATATATATATTTTTATACACTCAAATATTTGTGATATTATGAGTCTTTCTTTTTGCAATTATTTCTCACTATAAAACTTTCCTGGTTGTCAATTTTTGAAAAATTAGTCCCTAATCATTGTCACATGTGTTTCGAAGAATTAAAATTGCTCTCACTGTCATTAACAAAAACTTCGACTTTAGAAAAAGAAGAAATAACATTTTTGTGGATTAGGAAAGAATAACTTATAAAACTGGAGAATTTTAAGTTGTTTCTGTAATATTAACTTTAAGTAACATATGAATACATTTTTAAATGTGTTTTTTAAAGAATGAAATTTTCACAAAAAGTCATGCACGAAAAACGTGATATCTCCAAAGCAATACAACTGAAATCAATAACATTTGGTACACATATTTAATAAGTCCTTAGGAGTGTAATAAACCGAAGGTTAGAAGATAGTTTAGACATATTTCATAGACTTTTTCGGCACAAGGCATATAGTAAATTTGATGAAAAATCGTTAACATCACATTCGAATCCTTATAAAATATTTATTTTTGAATATAATTATTATTCTGCGGTCAGTTACACTTCACAAGGAGTAAGAAGTATATGTATGAAATAAAAATCCATTATGTCTATTATTTATTTAATTATGCTGTTTTACTTAACATTGTAAATTTTGCTAAAATTTCATTAAAGAAACACTCTTTTTC
>BMAW01114948.1:249995-311658 GCA_019974015.1 Nephila pilipes | reverse complement strand
GTTACGCATTGCTGTTATAAAGTCTTCAATTCAGAGATAAACAGCTCACAGATTCTTCGAATAAAGGCTACACTGTACATCTCGCATAATAATGCGGTAACGCTACGCCGTGAAATTTTGCAGGATCTCAGTAGTATACCACGCTGAGGTCGGGTGCATAGAAGTGGAATGCAAGTTCCAAGAGTCTCCCACTACCAAATTAACGTCAGTCGCTAATTTTCTTCACTGTTTCGGCGAACAGATAAGTACTCATACACTATTCATAAACCCAAAAGCCTACATCTGTATATAAAATATTTAAGTATAAAGTAAATTACGCGCTACTGAAATATTTATAAATATGTATTTATACTTCTTTCACTACCTTCAGTACTTAAACTTCATCTTTAAAATCACAAATCACTTACAGTGTGAATCTTTACTAAACTGACACAAACTTATTGTAATATGGAAACAATACATTTTAATATATACTCGGGTAATAAAACACAAGAAAAGGAAATTTTAATAAGAATATATGAATAGCTTTGACAATATAAAATTATGAGTAATTTAATTGAAACTGACGCCCTCTTAACATTAATTTGAAGAAATTTGTTGAATCCAAATGCTTGATATTAATGCATACGTATTTCGACCCTTATGAAGCTTTAAAATCCTAGAAACACACAAGAAATGTTGTTAGTGTATATTTACAGCAAAAAGATCAAAAACAAAAAACCTTTCTCCGCAAAACATGTGATAACTCAAAAGGAAACTAAATATAAATTGACAATCTATGGAATCGAATAAAATGAAATGTAACCTCTAACCAGAATTTAAATATTTTGATATTATAGTCTGCCCACGTAGGAAATATGGAGTTCGAGTTCGAACACTCGAAACTTTAAAAGGCAAGTAACTTATCTTGTTTTGCAATACTGACCTCTCAAGACCTCCATAAAATTTCAAGCGAATAGACTATTCTTATGTTTTACTGCGAAAAACCCATGTCATAAATTTCCTGGTATTGATCTTAACATTTGATATTCTGATTACTTGCATTACGCAAACATCATTTTACAAACCTCGATCAGAAATAATAACCAAACAATAGAATAGCTTAAAACTTCAGCTTCTAAACATAGTAAACATAATCCAAACAAAACTTTAAATATAAAAGACTAAATCTTTAATTATCATTAAAACACCAAACACTGACCAAAACTATTAGAGAGTAAGTCTATATGGTATTATGTCATATTCATTCGAAATGATCATTTTAAATCTAATTAGCTTTAATGAATTTAATGACAGTCATACAATATTCACACTTATTCTAGATAACACGAATACTCAATATATTACTCTTTAAATCCAACAAATATCGTTTCTCGTACAGTGCTCAAAATTTCTGGAGTTGAATCTGAATCTCTGTCTAAAGAACAATAATTCTGCGATGGTATTAAACATATCTTTGTATTCCACCTGCATTAATGTAATTTTTTCTGTTCTCACTTTAAGCTTCTGAGACGTTCCTCACACAATACGCAAATTAAAAGAATCTGTAGATGAAGCAGAAATTCTCTTTAGTGTCAATAGCTAATAAGATTCTGGATCCAATCTTAAGATAATGTCATTCGTACATACATTTGAAGTCAAAACATCAAACAAGATACAAATATTAAGTGGACATCTGAAGTGATATTTGAACTATGTATCATTTCCATCCATGTATTAAATACATATAATACATTTGTATTTCGATTCTCAGATTTTTATTCATGTGAGTAGTAATAAATTCAAAAATACAAATGTTCTGAAATTCTTATGAATAAATGAATGTACATAGCATTAAGGCACTCTATACCGCATCTTATATTCTATTCATGAAATATACAGATTTGTAATCTCAACAAATCCCACCCATTTCACAATAGAAGCACATAAAAGTAATTTATTCTAATCTCTTTCAATCATTATATTGAATGTAATCCTTAATGTTCTACCAACTAAGAGCAAAAATTTAAATACCTCATTATTAATATTTGTATTGGCTAACTTTGAATGGACCTATTGGCATGTCATAAAAGTAATTAGTTTCCTTAGAAGCTGATATTCCTGTATTAAGAAATGGTTGAATATAAATTATATTATATTTGTCTTGTATGCACTGAAAGTACTGAGGTTATTAACAAACTCAGCAACTTTAGAGAATAACAAGTTTCTCTTTTAATACTAATTAGCCACTTTAATACCAACCTCATATTCTAAATTAGTTTCTTTATATAATTATGCCTTGCAGAGCCATTATTATCTGTACCTTTAATTTTAACAAGTAAATTAGCTGCTTAAAATAGCGCTTTTCTATATGCAATTAAATTAAAAACTAGTGTGGTTATTAAAGATAACAAAGAACTTTATAGTTCGTTTTCCGCGATTAAACAGTATACAGACATGCACAGAGTCAAAGTATTGCCTTAAAATTGCTTTGAACGCTAAGATATCCGTCGGCCTAAAAACAATGGGAGAGGTTCGAATGAAAAGACCCACGTTCTCTATATTGTTCTTGGTTTTGCTATATAACGATAAATCCATTTATCGAGGGAATACTCAACGCAAAACTGAGAAAGTCGTGATGCTGTAACAATATTTTATATGTCTGCAGATGAACCCAAATCAATTAATCTTTATGAATAAATGCTAAATTGTTTCTGATCCATTCAATAGATTGTAGCATCTGAATTGGACAAGAGGTTTAATCTTACATATGCCCATCTGTCTTCAATAAAATACAAATTTGAACCACTGCCTTACACATATAGAGCCAATATCTCCAGGTAGAATTAATATGCAGATGCTATGGGGATGTGTGTATTCATTTGATACAAACACCAGTCCTAATCATGTGGATTTCAAGTGTATATCCATTCAACAACTTTACTTGGACTCTTTACTGAGTTTTATGATCTTGATGATCGATCTAGATAGAATGCAACTTTATGTCAGATATACATTCGAATTAAGGAACTATACTGAACATATCTCAACAAACTCTCATTTGCTCAGTAGCAAGATTTGAATACTGCCAGCTGGTAGTCTATTGAGATGTTAGTTAGCACTTAGAGGTGGAGTTAAAATGTAAAGCAAAGGAAATATTGACCAACAGATGTTTGAAAATTTATCCAATCAGCGCATAGAAATACTAGAGTCAAGACCGAACCCTCATCTACAAATCTTCTATGATGGATTCTTGTCCAAAATGATATTTATACATAAACATTATAAGATGTTGTTCTAGCAATATGCCTCCAAAATAGAGAAGGTCCGAACAAATATGTTCAAAATATCTTCGTAGATCTTGAATAAAACCTCTAAAGTATAACCGTGAGCCTAATTATTTAGTCTCTCACATGTGCATTTGAATTAGATTAATAATTGATAGTAAAGTAAATATATTTTTAACCTCCGTGTGATTGCCTCATTAATTTCAACACTTAATACACTTTAAGTGTCTCTCAAGCTGAATGTTAAATTATTCAAAAAATCTTCATCAGTTAGCATAGGTATTTTAAAAAACAGCTCGTTGATGCAATAAAGTAATCAAATGATATCACATTTGGATACGAAGTGAAATGATCTTTGATCAAACGTAGTATTTAAAAATGTAATTCATTTTACAAGTAAACTCTAAAATAATGGATAGACAGGTTTAATATGTTTGAGATAATACAAATCAGATAATCTAAAATGATAATTTGATTAAATCTTTGAGTGAAATACTTGATCCAATGAGTAACCAGAGTACACTTGCTAAATTCACTCACACAAATTAAGCTGTATTAAATTTTCGCCACTATAACGATGGCCTCACATCTAAATCTAATACATTCTCGAACACGTCACAGGAGTTCGAGACATGACATTTGGCTATCATGGTTTGAAAATAATAAAGATTTTAACATACATATACAATCATAAAATCATTTTATTCATGACCGGTAATACTGCAAAGTCAATAATATGTTCAATATGCATATTACCATTAAACTAGACATAGCCCTTGTGACGTAAATTGCTTCGCATATTCAATCTAATTCAACGTCATTATATTTTTCCATTATGAACGAAGTACAGGTCCCATAAGTCTGATAAAACAACATAGTCTCATCACCAAAAGAGAATTACTGAAGAATCCAAAGAAAGAACTTTCAAGATTGTTTCATCTTAGACATTAAGTTCTGTTCATAAAGGAAAACATCAAAGAAAATATAAAGGTAATCTTTTTTTCCAATGAAAAACGGACATAATAGCATTAGAGGGCCATATCTAGTAAATGCACAGTTAAACTACTTGATGCATCGAGTGTTTTTGATATTTGGTAACAATTTTTCATCACCATTAAGGCTCTTGTTTCATTTAAAACGAAGAGAATACTATTGTAATCGACAGTTATTAGAATTTTTATTAGTTAATATAGCTGATACCGTGTTTATGTCTTTTCAAATGTCTTGTGTTTGAATCTTTAAAACAGTACAAAAGATGACTATTTACACTGATGGCCTGCTAATAGACTTTAATTGACTTGTACGTTGAATCTCAAGTTTTCAAATATTTCTAAAAGACAATGATTTAGCCAAATAAGTATACTATTTACATCTTTGTCCTCATATTTAGTAATATTCTGAAATCTAAAAGTTTTAATGAAAAATTAGGACACTTCTTCAAAATCAAGAAAATCCATTATGGCCAAGTACGAAGCCGATACATTACTTCGATTAAAATTTATAAAAGTGTATTACAATCTTAAGTAAAAAAAAAGCATAATTCTTAAAGTATAACTATTCAGATTTTGATAGAAAACTCTAAGTCAATTATCAAAACATTGAAATTTTGAAAACATCCAATTAAATATCACGTACAAAATGTAGTTCTTATTATAATAATTTGTATAAAATTCGATCATAGTCGCAAAAGAAACTCTTTTGAAATGATCAGATAAATTCACACAGTAGTCTAAATAGTTGGGTCTGAGAAAACCTGAGCTAAAGAATTGGTACCTGTTCTCGAGAAAACGAAATTAAAGTTGAAAATAACAACAAATAATTTCAAACTCAAAGTTTATCTTTTTCCCTGATTAACTTTGGGAGCTTTCGAGCTTAGGTTATAATTCCTGACCAAATGCGTCAGAACGTAGGTCTTTCAATTTAACATCAAGTCTATGACATATTTTGTCACAAATATCATAGGTTAAGCGCAGCCCTGCAATCATCGCCAGTTTAATCTATCATAGTATGAAGTCTTATTGGTAAAATAATAATATAATAATAATAATAATAATTCAAAATTTGTCAACAAGTAATCATCGCATCCATGTAAAATTATGTATTTACATGCAGAAAATACAAAGACTAACAGCCTGGAGCAGTACTGTATATGTCCCATCACCATATAACACATGGATCAATAAGTCCCGAGACTAACGATTGACCAAGGCAAATATTTGCATTTTCATATTAGGTAACGTCCAAGTTCATCCACATGTAATTTCGTTCAAATGTTTAGCTCAGCGCAGGTCTTACAATTCTAGCCTAGAATCAGAGCCAGTAGTCACTGGGGCTCAACTGGCAAGCATGGGAAGTGAAGCAGATCAAAGCCCACCTGTTCACCTGCCATAAGCTTCATCGACTCTGTGGCAGGTGTACTATCCTGGTGAGAAAGGATTTTTCTCGCACGTGCGACTGTTTTCAGTGCGATTCCTCTCAAACGCACCTCAGTAAGTCAATATAATAACCACTCAGTCGATCGACGCTCCTTTCGAGGTAGTCAATGAAAATCACGCATTAGGCGTATCCCAAAACTCGAGCGGATTCTGCTGCGTTTTCGACGCTTCGACGCGCTTTCGCCAGCGTGAAGCCACCTGTATGCCGCTTCTGACGGAGTGGTAGTATCCATGTTGTCAGTCCATGGTCCGCAACGACGCAAGAAATCTTTTTTGTTGGAGTAAATAAGGATAAAACAGTCTCTGAATCATCAAGACGTTAAGCTTTTTGTTCCATTGAAAGCAATCACGGCACCCACTTGAAAAAACTTCATGCCTAATCTTTTCATGAAGGAGTACTACACTCCATATGATATCTGTGTCATCCTCAGCAACTTACTTGAGCTCACTTTACGATCTTTCAAATTTTGTCAATTTCCATTTTACCGTGTAGCTTCACTTACAGCGTCACGAATGTCGGTACCCGTGTCATCACCGACAATCGTTGCTTTACTGAAAAGTCCGCAAGGTGTTTTTCAACATTAGTTTGCGCTTTCGCAAGCCGGGTTGTAGCCGTCTAACGAAAAGCAAAGTTTATGAATAAATTGTTTCATAAACCACAAACGGCTTTTCTCCATCGATACCAGCGTTTCGGTCCAATCGATTTAAAATTCCTTGGATTAATGTTTCAATGCAAAGTTAGCTCTAGAAAAGCACTGGTTACCATCATTACATGAGCCATCTCTGTTAGTCTCGAACTATTGATCCATGTGTTATAATATGTTTGTTGAGTAACAATACACTGTCAATCATAGTATTGATACGCTGATGGCATATTTCACATGCGAAACAAGGCGATTGTCTTTAATAAAATGGGCCAATGACTATACCTGCACTTAAAATACCAGGCACCACAGCTCAAATGGTACTCAGCTAGATAGATTTAGGGAAAATTTCATTCTTATCTACGCTGTAGCCAGCATTAGATACTAGTAAGGTCAATCCCCTTTATTAAAATCGGTTTTACTAAAATAGTGTCCGGCTGGCCCATCTCCTACATAGTAATTGCTGCAGAAATAAATTCATTTGGCTCAGTAAAAAACTCTGACTTTGGTATTCCAAAAAAAATAACTAATGCAATCCAGGGATCACTTGAATAATTTCTAATTCTTCAAGAGTCTTGATTACAATTTCTGTTACCAGATTCTCCGAAAGTCATATAGTGTGTTGATCAAGTACATTACACACCCACATACTTGCAAGAAGTATGTTTCCATAGTAATTATAACTTGCTTGTCTTACAGCGTTCCTCTATGAACACCAAAATATGACTTTCAAAACCACCTTAAATAAACTAATTTCACTTGATTTTGAAATTTTGAGTGAGCTTATTAGAAGCTATCCTGGGTGGCACACAAGATGCCATATTGATTATCTCATTACATTATCCTCAGTCCTAGCATTGTCTTGGTAGGAGAGACAACAAGATTTCCAAGCAAAATGACACACAAATAAAAAGGCGCTAATCAGTACGGGGAATTGGCAATTTCTCTTACATAAAGAAGGTAGTTTAATGGACTTTAAGATACATTTGTGCTTTTATAAATTCTATCGCGGTAAAATGAAAAGTAGTTTTCCTGAGAGGAAGAAAATTATATGCTTTAGCATTCTGGAGAGCTCTTTTGGTTCATTTGCATAAAGAAAAATTACTTAAGCATGTAGTGAATTTTAAACTTGCTGTTACTTATAACGTTATTACCATTTTTGTTCAATCTTCCTATTCTGGATTGTAGGAACGCCATTACTTCCATGTCCACCTAGAAGCATCTGTCGATGGTTCAAATCAATCGACGAGAAACTATAAATTATGGTAGTACTTTGGCTCGGAATGATAATTTTAATTGTTCAGAACTGAATTCACTCAAATGTAGTATAGTAACAGGATAATCTGTATCGTCCGAATCAAAATGAAACAACTTAATGATCACAATTAAGTGCCCTAATTTAAAAATTTCCTCTGGAATTCACATGCTAAGTAGAAAAATATAACTTCCGCTGCAAGACAACATTTATTGAAATCACAGTTTTAAAAGAAACAACTTGAAATTGTAAGAAATTATTTAATAGTATAACTAAAGAGAGAAAGGAGATAAACGAATTCCTTTAATCTTGATTAGGGACTTTTGCAAACCGTTCGACATGAATATTTGTGATCTCAAATCTTACATTATGCAATTATGCTCAATAATCTTGAACTATTCCCATAAATAAAATTAAAGAAATACTTAACTTACTATAATGTCCAATGTCCTCCAGAGACAATTAAAAAGTAATTGTCATTTATTATACAATCTAGCTACAAAATAATAAATACCTGCCATAAAATGTTTACATGATCTGGATCCTAAATTACCCAGAAACATATGTAACAATACAAGTAAAATTAGACTGATGTTTTTTCCATTATGGCATCGAACTCTTAAACCTTGCATAAAACCATCCTTTAGACTAATATGTTTCTGTATAAGGTGTTGAACTGATTTCTAACAGATGTTACATTATAAATACCTGGTGTCAACATACTAAAATATAATCTAAAATTTTGTAGCATTTAAATGAAATATCGTTTAACTTAAGACCTAAACAAATGTCTTTCACATCTTAATCGATCAACTTGATTCAAAGAAATGTTAATTATCAAGCAGTAGGAGCTTTTGATCAACACTTATCAACAACATCAGAAAATGGCTATAACTATATAATCTCCAATCTGCATGTTGTTGAACAATTAAATACCTTTGTCTGCTGTAAAGCATATCAAGAGCTACATACAAACAAAGTTTATTTAGAAATTATTAGCCATGACTCTCTAGGCATATCCTGAGGCTATTGATTTGGAGCATAGGAAGATTAAAATACAGATTCTGAACAAGAAATTGTGTAGGTAACGAAATATTAAGCTGAACATGGTGGATCCCAACCATAATGAAAATATTATTTGATAGAAGGCGAGGGTGATCTTGATATGCATAATAGGATATTTAGTAAAGAACCTTGCTAACAGTAAATACAGTTAGTGATATAAATTCTTCCAAGAGATGCCAAAAAAAAACAAATCATCCTTCAGAAACAGATTCTATAAAAAAACAATGAATTGGTGAAATTATTGCAAACGAAATGTCTCAGCCATGTCTGCTTGCTCATAAATAGCATCTGTCATTTCATTTTAACCTGGTCTGGTACTTAAATTTAAATTTTAGTAAGTCTCGGAAAAGCGAAAAAATTTTAGAGCCATATTATTTTCTGAACACACATGAGTAAGCATACTTTATACGGTGCTTTGCAAACATTGAGTCAGGTGAGAAAAACTCAATCTATTTACTTTTTTGCTATTCTTTTCTATTTTCACTCATTATTCATTTTCTCAGTTCAAAAATCTCAACTTTACGCTGAAAGTTCTTCAAAAAATATTTCATATTACTTGAGTTTCTCATAAACTAAAATAAATAAAATTTTGTGACATATTTATTCATCTAGATTATATTAAAATTCATTAAGAGTTTAATGATATTATTTCCTTAAAACCTTTAAATTTCTACATAATACCAAATTTTTCCTTAAAAATCTCTTAAATATATAAACAACTCACAGTATCAGACACCTCTCTACAACAACAGATATATTCCTTTATCTTACAATCGGATTAAAAGCAGCATTCTTAGATCTCCGCACCAATGAAATATTGATTATGGAAAATCAAAAAAATCGTCCAATTTGATCATACAGCGTTGCCTTTATGATATTAAACAATATGAAAAAATAGAGACGAAAAAAATATTTTATATCATTGCAAAAAAAAGCTTGGAGCTTATTCTATGTTCCTAACTATTAATAAAAAAACATGCTTGTCTTTGAAAACATCTTTCTAATGCCCGACTGGACATCCGCCAAGTATCCCACTTAACACTCCTTAAAATAATACTGTTATCATTTTCTCATTCTAAATTTCCATTTGCGTCTCGATTAATCCTCTTCTCATAACCTGGAAAACAAATACCGAATATGATTGATAACACCCCACTGTCGTCCAAGACCAATTTAAGAAAAATACACTCTCAGAAATATTTCATACTCACATGATAGAAACAAACCTACAGCAATACAATATATATTATATATAGTTATTATTAAGGTTAAGGCTATTACATAAGGCTACATACATACAATATACACACAACTACATTACATGTAACACAACACACACATACACAATCACACACACATAACACAACACAATACACACACAATCAATACACATGCCACAATCATTGTATTACGTAATCACAATCATTACTACTACACATCATTACCATTACAATCAATACTATCTATTGATAATACATCATACATTGGACACACACATTACAAATAATAATATTACACACCACAATCACGCCACAATATTGGCCAAGTACTGGACATAAATATGCTAAATACAATACGCTGGCTGGTTGGCTGGGCTATTAGCTGGGGCCAAGGCCATTGCCAGCTGGCTGCTGCTGGTTGCTGTAATTGAAGGGGAATACGCTGGGGCTGGCTGGCTAGCTAGCTGCCATTGGCCAGCTGGCCACATACACCACAATTGATACACATCATGTATCATTGTTGCTGCTACATCAGCTGGCTAGCTGCCAAAATAACAAGTACTGATACCGGGGCTGGCTGGCTACGTAGCTGGCTGCTTTCGCTACAAGGCTGCTGGCCAGTTGGCGGCTAAATTTCATGTAAATGCCACATAACATAATCATTACACACATTGCTTACACACATTACATACAACATTAGTATAATCATTAACATGATATTACACATCACATATTACACATGTAACATAACATACATACACACAATCACATACATACACAATACATACAACCCAGGCCCTGAAAAAATATGTGTCTCTTTCAAATTAGAAACTTGCCAAAAAACCCACAACGTCTACACGACGCTCTTATATATATATAAATTTATTGCTATTTGAGTTTATTTCTATCACTTGACAGTAAAGGCTCTTCTGAAAAGTATTTCTTAAAAAAATTGGTCTTAGAACCTAGTCGGGTGCCTTAAATCAAATCATATTCAACTATTTATTTTCTAAGGAGTGAGAAAAAAGTATCGAACGCAAATAAATTGATACAACAAATTAGAAAAAAAATGATAACAATATTTTAAAGTGTCATGGGACTCTTAACGATGATCCGTACAGGCGAAAAAACATTTTTCAAAACAACATATTTTATTAATTGAAACAAAGACAAAACTCAAAACTTTTTTTACAATAATAATATATAAATATATTTCGTCTCGTATTTTCATATTGTTTAAAAATAATCATAAAACGCTGTATATAAATTGGACATTTTTTCTAAATTTCCATAATCAATATTTCATTGCGTGCAGGAATCTAAAATACTGCTTTAATCAGAATTTATAGAAATAAAGTTATCTTATTTGTAGAAAATTGTCTAATTTTGAAGTTATTTATATATTTAAGAATTTTAAAGAAAAAAATTATATTTAATTATGTAGAAAATTTAAGGATTTTAAGAAAAAATATCTATTAAAACTCATAATAATTTTTTTACTTAATAATATATCTAAATATTGATAAATATGTCACAAAAAATTTTATTTTTAGCATTTATGAGAAACTTCAAATTAATATAAATATTTTTTGAGAAAACTTTCGCGTAAGTTGAATTTTTGACTTTTGAGAAAAATGAAAGTGAAATTGAAAAATAGCAAGAGGAAAAGAAGTTAAATAAAATTTAGTTTTTCTCACTAACTCTAGAAGTTTTTAAAGCACCATTAAAAGTATGACACCTCAGTGTGTTCAGAAAAAATATGGCTCTAAAATATTTCTTTTTTCTGAAGACACTAAAAATTTTTAAATTTAAGTACCCTGAGACCAGTTAAAATGTTGACAAAATATTTATTTATGGCTTAAGCAAACATAGCGGAACATTTCGTGCAATAATTCACCAATTCATTGTTTTTATAGAATCTGTTTCTGAAGGATTTGGTTGACGTTTATTTATTTATTTTTATCTTCTTGGAAGAATTTATATCACTAACTGTATTTGCTAGTAGCCAAGTTTCTTTAACTAAATATCTATTAGCGTATCGAATCCTTACGCCTTCTTCAAATAATATTTTTCATTATGTGATTAGGGATCCAGCCATGTTCAGTAATATTTCCGTTCATCTACAACAATTTCTTGTTCAGAATCTGTATTTTATATCTTCCTATCTCAAATAATGGATAGCCAACTTCATCTTAATATGAGAATCATTAATAATTTCCTAAATAAGCTTGTTTATTAATACAACTCTTATATATGATAAACACAAACAAAAGTGTTCAATTGTTCAACATAATACGAATTGAAGTTAGTATAGCCCTTAGCGCTTTTCTGAAATGTTGTTGAATTAATTTGATCAAAAGCTCCTACTGCTTGGATAATTAAAATTTCCTTTGAATCAGTTGATCGTAAGATTGAAAGACATTTGTTTGGTCTTAGAGTTGTAAACGATATTTCATTTAAAATGCTAGAATTTTGCGAGGAGATATTTTTAGTATTTGATAATATTTTTTATTAATCGGTAACATAGTAAGAAACATAATGGTTTTCTTTAAAAATGGTTTTTATACGAATAAAACGTTTAACGAATGTTTTAGAATGCGCATTAATGGAAAAAACATCAAATTTTCTCTTTGGTGTAATTGACAATATGTTTCTGGAATAAATTTGAGTCAAATCATGTTAAACATTTTATGCAGAATTATTTGTGTATTTTGTAACTGTAATTTATAAATAAATACAATTACTTTTTAAGTGTCTACTGGAGGAGACATTGGGACATTATAATGTTAATTTAAAATATTTCTTTAATCTTTATTTATAGAATAATTCAAAATTATTAGCATAATGTGCATAATGTAAGATTTGAATCACAAAATATTCCTGTCCGAACAGTTTGCAAAAGAGTCCTAATTTCCAAAATTCAAAATTCGTTTATCTCCCTTTCTCTCTTTGTCTTATACTATTAAATAATTTCTCAATTTCAAGTTGTTTCTTTTTAAAAACTTGTGATTTCCAATAAATGTTGTCTGCGAGTACGGAAGTTATATTTTTTTCTGCCCAATACATTTGAATTCTGGGAAATTTTAAATTAGACATAATTACAGTGATCATTAATTATGTTTCATTTGATTTTCGGACAGATACAGATTATTTCCTGTATCTTTTAAATATCTACATTTGGTGAATTCAGTTAGCAATTAAAATTATCATTCCGAGCTGAAATGTATGCCATAATTATAGTTTCAAATCGATTGATTTTGATAGCCATCGACCCAATGTCTTCTACAGGTGACATGGAAATAACAGCGTTCTAAATCAGAAATAGGAAGATTTGAATAAAAAATTAATAACGTTATACATAAAACAACAAGTTTAAGGAATTCAACAGCATGTTAAGTAATTTTTTTATTATACAAATAATAAAAAATGAGCTCTCAGAGATGCTAAAGCATATAATTTTCTTCCTCTCGGAAAACATCTTTTTCATTTTACCATAAATAAGTTATAAATACAAAATGTTCTGTAAAAATCATTAAACTACCATCTATTAATAAGAAAATTGACCAATTCTGGTACTATTGACGCCTTTTATTTAACTTGGTGTCATTTTGTGAAATCTTGTTTAGTCTCTCCTACAGACAATGCTAGGACTGAGGAGGATAATGTAATAATGAGAAATCAATAATGAAAGCATCTTGTGTACAGGATATCTAATAAGCTCACTAAAATTTCAAAAAATCAAAAATTGAAGGATTTAGTTTATTTAAAGGTGGTTTGTGAAAAAGTCATATTTTTGTTCATAGAGAACGCTGTAAGCAAGCAAATTACCATTACTATGGAAACCAATATTCTTGCAAAATGTAGGGTGTGTAATTACTTGTATCAAAACTATGTATTTCAACGAAATCTGTAACAATTGTAATCAGGGCTCTTGAAAATTAAAATTATTCAAAATGATCCCTAATTCGCATTAAGTTATTTTATTTTGGAATACCTAAGTAAGTCCGAGTTTATTTTTGAGCCAAAAAGTAATTTTATTTCTGAAGCAATTACCATATTGGGAGATAGAGCCTTGGACTTTATTTTAAACAAAAACCGATTTTTTAAATAAAAATTGATTTTTTAACTAGTATCTAATGCTGGCACCAGCGTAGATAAGAATGTTTTCTTAAATCATCAGGCTTAGTACCATTTTAGCTGTGGTACTGGATTTATTTTTAGTACAGAGCGTATAGCAATAGCCCATTTTTATTAAAACAATCGCCTTTCGCATTGAAATATGCATACATCAGCGTATGCAACATACTGTAGTTGACGGTATTGTTACTCAACAACTAACTATTATAACACATGGATCAATAAGTTCCGAGACTAACCCAGAGATGGCACTCGTAGTAAACCAGTAACCAGGTCTTTCTAGAGTACTAACCTTTGCTTGAAACGTGTCAAAATTTTAAGTCGATTGGACCAGAAACAGCTGAGTTATCGAGGTTGGAGTAAAGTCGTTTTGTAGTTTGCTTAAAAAATGGAAAAAACCGAGTTTCGTGTTCTGATAAAACATTGTTTTTTAATGGGTAAAAACACCGTGCAAGCGAAACAATGGATTGAAAAATGTTACCCGGACTCTTGTCCATCAAAAGCAACGATTTGTCGGTGGTTTGCCGAGTTTAAACGGGGTCGTACCGACACAAATGACGCGGAACGCTCGGGTAGACCTGTGGAAGCCGTTACACCGGAAAATGTGAGTGAAGTGACAAAAATTATAATGAAAGATCGTAAAGTGAAGCTCCGTGAGATTGCTGAGATGACACAGATATCATATGGAAGTGTATGTACTATCCTTCATGAAAAATTGAGCATGAAAAAGGTTTTTTCCAAGTGGGTGCCGTGATTGCTTTCAATGGAACAAAAACAGCAACGAGTCGATGATTCAGAAAGCTGTTTATCGCTATTTACTCGCAACAAAAAAGATTTCTTGCGTCGTTACGTGACCATGGACGAAACATGGATACATCACTACACTCCAGAGTCGAAGCGGCAGTCATCTGAGTGGCGCACAGCTGGCGAAAGCCGTCCGAAAACGCAGCAGTCAGCTGGCAAAGTCATGGCGTCAGTTTTTTGGGATACGCATGGCGTGATTTTCATTGACTACCTCGAAAAAGGTAAATCGATCAACAGTGGTTATTATATTGACTTGCTGGTGCGTTTGAAGGAGGAAATCGCAAAAAAACGACCGCACATGCAGAGAAAAAAAAATCCTTTTTCACCAAGACAATGCACCCTGCCACAAGTCGATGAAAACTATGGCAAAATTGAACGAATTGGGCTTTGATCTGCTTCCCCACTTCCCATACTTGCCAGATTTAGCCCCCAGTGACTACTGGCTCTTTGATGATCTTAAAAAAATGCTCCAGGGAAAAAGATTTGGCTCAAGGTCATCGCTGAAACTGAAGCTTATTTTGAAGCGAATGATAATTTTTTTATAAACATGGTATTGAAAAATTGGAAAAGCGTTGGAACGATTGTATCACCCTAAAAGGTGATTATGTTGATGAATAAAAAAAAATTTTGCAAAAAAAAATGTTGTTTTCAATGTTAGTCTCGGGACTTATTGATCCATGTGTTATATGGTGATGGAGGACATATACAGCCTGTGCTCCAGAGCTGTTACATGCTTGTAAATTTTTCTGCATGTAATATACATAATTTTACATGGAATTGCGATATTTACTTGTTGACAAATATTTGAATTATTATTATTATTATTATTATTATTATTATTATTATTTTACCAATAAGCTTCTAAATACTTATGAATAATTTTTTGCAAGCTGCATTTTAAGGGGTCTCAGGACCCTTAAACCTCAAAACTTTTGATATTTTGAAAAAAAAGTATATGTTAGAGCCTCATCTGTTCTGAGCATTTTGGTACCGAAATTATAACCATACTTCGAAAACTCCCAAAGTTATCGAGAAAAAACTAAACTTTGATTTGAATTAATTTATTGTTATTTTTCAACTTTAATTTCGTTTTTCTCAGAACAGAAATTTTTAACTTGCGCTCAGGTTTTCTCAGAAACTATTTAAGCTACCTGTGTGAAATTTTATCTACATGTTCAAAAAAAAGTTTCTTTACGACTTATAGATCAAATTTTATACAAATTATTAATAGAAAATCATTTATATGAATTTTAATTGGATATTTTCTTAAAATTTCATATTTTTTTGATAATTGTATTAAATTTTTTTCTCTCAAAATCTGAATAAGTGTGTATAACTTTAAAATTATACTTTTTTTACTAGGTAATATCACTTTTATAAATTTTAATCAATAATATACTTCAGAATCCTTCGCGCCGCAAAATATAGATTTTCTTAATTTTGAAAAAAGTGTCTAATTTATTATTCATTAAAACTTTTTAAAGATTTCTTCAAATGTTACTAAAATATGAGACAAAATGTAAATAGATATGAATATTATTTGGTAAAAGTTTCAGTTGTCTGTTTTGTTTCATTGGTAAATTATACTGTTTTGAAAAATATTTTTTCGATACACGTACAAGTGTTAAAAGTCCTGAGACCCCTTAAGTATAACAATATCACCAATTTTGAATACTCTTTTAAAAGATCATAAACTTACAACCACCCGACATATATTTGAAAAACACTAATACATATGCAAGACTCTAATTAACTACAATAATAAAGTTTCTAATATGCATCAGTTATTATAGAATCATCTTTTGTTTTAAAATATAAAAAAGAAGAAAAACACGAGACCGCTATATAAATAAAATTGAAATAATTGGATTACCGAAAATATTTCTTCAAATAAACGCCTCGATAAATCCAAGAAAGTAGTTTAACTTCTTTTGCATTACTAATTGGCCCTCTAAGCTATATGTCACGGTTTCGTGGAAAGCAAAAAGATTACCTTTTATATTTTCTTTGATATTTTTTTTCCTTTATGAACAGAACTTAATTGCTAAAAGATGAAAACAATCTTGAAAAGTTCTTTCTTTTTTTGGATTCTTCGATAGATTTTCTTTTGGTGATGAGACATGTGTTTTATCAAGAGCTTACTTAATTCGACTGTAACTTCGTTCGTAATAAGAAAAAAAATATAATGACGTAATTAGAGAGATTTGGAATAATGAAGACAATTTTACGTCACAAGGGCCTTAATCTAGTTTAATGTGCGTCATACTATATTAAACATATTATGACTTGCGTATTACCGGTCATGAATAAAAATGATTTTTTGGTGTATATGTATGTTTAAAAAAATCATTTATTATTTTTCCAAACCATGATAGCCAAATGTCATGGTCTCGAACTCCCAGTTGACGTGGCTTCATTGAATTGTAGATTAGATTCAGTATGATATTGATGGCCCATCGTTTAGTGAGGCTGAAACACATTTAATATGTCAAACATTCAGGTACATTTGATGGTGTGATGTAGAATTTTAGCAAGGTAGGTACTAGCTCAGGTTAACCTCGTATTGATCCTAATTGTTACATTAAAGAAAATTTAATCAAAATTATCATTTTTCCAAGACAATTATCTGATTTGGACAATGTCTTCAAAGACGTATTTTTATAATATAATTAAAACATATTCATTATTTTAGAGTTACTTGTAAAATGAATTACATTTTTAAGATACATTTGATCAAGATCATTTCACTTCGTATCAAATGTGATATCATTTGATTAACATTTTGCATCAAGCGAGCTGGTTTTTTAACAATGACCTAATACCAACGATGAATTTTTTTTAGATAATATTAACACTTCAGCAAGGAACTTTTAAAGTGTTAATTAAGTGTTGGTGAATTATGAGCTCACACACGGAGGGTTAAAAATGTAATATTTACTTCACTATCAATTATTAATCTTATTCAAAGCCACTATGAAACTAAAGTCAAAGAAAGTGGCTCACGGGTTATAACAAAGTTTTTTTTATTCAAGTCTACGAATATTTTGTATTTAATTTCTGACCTTCTCTGTTTGGAGGCGATGGTCATAGAACTCGTCTTATCTAATGTTTAATATTATAAATATCATTTTGCTTAAGGAACCAATCATAAGAAGATTTGTAGATGAGGGTTCGAGTCCTTGACTCTAAGTAATTTCTTCTTGCCTGTGATTGGATAAATTTTCAAGCTATCTAATTGGTCAATTTTCCTTTGCTTACAATTTTAACTCCACTATCTAGTGCTAACTAACATCTCAATAACTACCAACTTCAGTATTCAAATCTTCGCTACTGACAAATAGAGTTTATTGAAATATGTTCAATATAGTTCACTTAATTCAATGTAATCTACATAAGTTATGTTGCATCTATCTAGATCGATCATCAAATCAATAAAACTCATTAAAAGTCCCAAAAAAGTTAGTTGAATGGATATACGCGGAAAATCCCACATGATTAGGACTGAGGTGTTTGTATCCAAAATACAACACACATCCCCATGCATCTCAATATGTTAATTCTACCTGGAATATTGACTCATATATAGTGTAAGACGAGAGTGGTTCAATTTGTATTTTATTTGAAGACAGATGGCATAATTAAGTTAAACTCTTGTTAAAATTGGGTGCTGCAATCTGTTAAATGGATCAGAAACAAATTTAACATTTATTCATAAGTTAGTTTTGATTTGGGATTCATCTGCAGACATATAAAATATTGATTACAGCATCATCGACTTTTCGACAACATTTTGCGTTGAAGTATTCCCCTCGATGATAAATGGATTTATCGTTATATACAAAAAACCAAGCAACAATAGAAACGGTGGGTCGTTTTCGGTGAATCTGCTCCAAAGAAGGCGAGGATAGTCTCATTGGTCAAAAAATTTTAACGAAAATATTTGAGGTGCGGAAGAGATCATGATCACGATACGCGCGCGAATAACTTAAAGAACCTTTCATAAAAGGTTCTTTATTTATCTTTAATACACAACTAGTTTTAATTAATCAAATTTGCCAATAACTAAGAAAAGCAGACTATTTTTATTCTAAGCAGACTAATTTTTTTGTTAAAAATGGCTAATTTAGGTATAAAAAGGGCTAATTTACTTATTAAAAAAGGTTAAAAAATGGCTAACTTAAGTATAAAAAGAACTAATTTAGATATAAGAATGGTATTAGTTGGTATTTAAAGCAGGCTAATTTAGGTAATTAATTTTAAAATGTAATTAACTTTGTTTAATTCTCTAAAAAGATATCAATTTAGAGATTTTTGTTAAAATAAAAACAAACTCAAAAATTGTTTTAACATCCCAGATGTCTAGTGATGAAATATGGAACTAAATATTAATACTAATAATTTATATTACAACTGTGTAATCATAAATATCAAATAATCAGTTCAAGGAAAAATACCTTTATAACATAATAAGTCCCATTAAATTACCATAAATGTTAATAAAATGAGGGTATTTATAATAATTTTTGCTCCTTAGTGACAGAAACAATTAAGGATACAATTCAATATAATATTGAAAAAGATACAAATAAATTACTTATATGTGCTTCCTATTGTGAGAAATAAATTAGGATTTATTTGATACAAATCGTATATTTCATGAATAGAATATAAAATGCAGTATAATGCGCTTAAAAAATTAATAACGTATTCATTTATTCATAAGAATTTCAAACATTTGTTATTTTAAAGAATTTATTGCTACTCATGAATATAAAAGTAATCTAGAATCGAAATAAATGTTATTAATGTCTGTTACTAATACATGGATATGGAAATACATAATTCAAATATCACTTGAATTTCCGCAATATTTGTAATCTTGTTTGATGTTTTACTTCAAATGTATGCAGATGATATCTTAGAAATTTAGATCCGATCTTATTAACTTATATTATTACACACTAAAGAAAATTTCTGCTCATCATAAAATTCATTTAATTTGCATTATTGTGTGTAGGAAACGTCTCAAAGCTTAAAATGAAGTAAAGAAAAAAAAATTACATAATAACGGTGGAATACAAAATATGCTGTTATACCATCGCAGAAATTATTGTTCATTTAAAACAGAAGGCAAATTTTGAGGCAACTGTACGAGTATAGACGCGAAATATTTGTTGAATTATAATATGCCAATAAAGTAAATATATTGAGATTAAATTCAGTGGTTTTAATGCTAGAAATAAGGATGTTGTAAATATATATTTCATTCGTAATGAACTGTGTTATATACATTCAAAAATTTCATTTTAAAAAGAACTAATTTCAGCATTTGTACCAAATGTGAAATTTATTTACATTTTAACAACATGCAAAAATTTGGCAATAATTTGACGATAATTGAGCTTCAGTACCTAAAGTGACTGTACATCCTCATAACATACGTTTTGGTCAAATTATTGGTGTTTTTTTAATGATATTAAAATTTAGTCTTTTATGTTTAAAATTTTGTTTTGAATTATGTTTCTATCTTATTTAGAAGCTGAGTTTTACAGCTATTCTATTATTGTTTGAACATGAATTTTTCTGATCAGAAAGGCTGTAAAAATGATATTTTGCATATTAATGCAGAACACAATATCTCAAAATGTTAAGCATCAATAAACCGGAAATTTTATACATAGGTTTTTCGAATACGTAAACATAGAATAGTCTATTCTTGAAATTTTATACTGAGTCTTGAGAAAGTGTATCTGTATTGCAAACAAAAGATAATTACTATGCCTTTTAAAGAAGTTTCAGTGTTCAGAACTCGAACTACCATAATGTCCTACGTAAGGGCTATAATATCAAAATAATTTAAATTCCTTAGATAAGGTTACATTTCGTATTATTCGATTCGCAAATTGTCAGTATATTTAGTTCCTTTTGAGTTATCATGTTTTGCGGAAAGAATTAATTTTTGCTTTTTTGATCTTTTGCCTGTAAAAATATACACTAACAAACATTTTCTTGTGTGTTTTCTAAATTTTAAAGCTTCATAAAGTCATACAGTATGCATTAATATCCAACATTTGTGGAATTCAACAAATTTCTTCAGAAGTATAATGTTAAGTAACGTCAATTTTCAATAGAATTACTCACATAATTTATATTAATCAAAGCAATTCATATATTCTTAATAAAATTTCCTTTTCTTAGTTTTGTATTACCAGTATATATATATATATATATATATTGTGTTTTCCATATTACAATAAGTTTGTGTATTGTAATAAAAATTCACTGTAAGTGATTTGTTTTAAAAATGAAGTTTAAAAGCGCTTGAAGGTGTGAAAAAAAGTATAAATACATATTTATAAATATTTCATGTACGTAATTTACTTTATACTTAAGCAAATATTTTATTATACAATGTAGAGCTTTGAGTTTATAAATGAATTATGGAGTATTAACTTTGTTCTTAGAAGCAAAGCGAAGAAAATTGGCGACTGACACGTAATTTTGAGTGATGAGGAAGACTCTTGAACTTGCATTCCACTTTCTATGCACACCCACCAATCAGCGTGGATACTACTAGAATCAACAGAATTTACGTGCAACATTCCCATTATTATACGGAATGCAATTAATACGCTTATTCGAAAGGAAATCTGTAGCTGTTTATCTCTAATTGAAGAAACTTTATAACTAAAATATATATTTTAGCACAGTTGATAATAACAGTAGCTTTAGCATTATCTACATAATACAGATAAATAAAGCTTTAACTACAACACTCTGGATAGATTATTTTGATATGAAGTGAATGAATTATAATGTAGGAAGTTTTTAAAAAAAAATAGAATATTGTTGAGAATAAAAATGAAATGAATATGCAGTAGATTAAAAAATTTTACCTGAATTATATTTGTAAACCGATTCAAATAATTTTAACTATATTTATTATTATAGAAATTTAGGCGTATTCAATTTAAAAATAATTTTAGATTAAAAGCAACGTTTCCAAAAACAACGTTTTCATATGATGGCAAAATTTATTAAAGAAAATTATTGAAATATTAGTTAAAACTGTTATAATAAAACTGGTAAACAAATATATAAATATAGCATTGTTAAGCAAGTAAGAACAGTTCCCAAAATTTCAGAGCTCTAGCTTGATGGAAAGTTGGTTAAATTAACGGTAGAAAATTTGATGACACACTGATACACACACAGACAGAAACACACCAAGTGAAATACAGAAAAACGTTAAAACTAACTAAAATTAATTAATTCATCCGGTAAATTAAATGGTAGGAATGCAGTTTAACCCAACCACCCTTGGCAACAAGAATTAGTTGGCGGTATTTTACCAAATGTGTCTACCCTGGTTCGTTTTACGAACTTCATCATGTTTGGTACAAAAAAAATCGCCATGTTTGGTGCCAATTTTTGAAATCGTGCCAAGTGCATTATTAAAGAAAATATTAGTTAAAACTTGTCACAAATGTCTAAATATTGCTTTGTTGGCGAGTAAGAACGATTTCCAAAGTTTCAGAGTTCTTGCTTGATAGGAAGTTGGTTAAAAGAACGATCGAAAATTTGATGACACACATACACACCAAGTGAAATACATAAAAAGATTTTAAAAATGGAATTTCTAGTGATTTGGCGACTTGGCGACCACTGGGCAAGATTTGGCGAAAAATAGACATATCTGGAAAATTCAATATTCGAAGCTCTAGGACCAATATTAAGTGAGATAGCTTAGAACCTTTTAGAACCTTGGCGAAACTATTAGATTTTCACGCCAAGTCAGGTATAAATACCACCGTCCAGGAGTGAAGTGAAGTGGAGGCCAGATTTGGGCTGGTGGAGCGCTCCGCGCTCCGGGCGCCCATTGAATTTCAACGTCAACGTCAATGTGAAGTGAAGTGGAGGAGCAGTAGTTTAGATGATCAGTTTTGATTGCTAGCAGCTGTTATCTGTCTGAGATATTAGAGACTTCTGCACTTGGAAGCTGTTTCCTGTGGAATTAGCTGAATTGGATTTGTGTAATTGTAATTTCTATAGCTGGAATGTCCTGCATCCTGTAAAAATTGCTACTAATAAAAGTCTTGAGATTCTTAAGAGATTGTTTCATCGACTCTCAATCAACGCGAACCTCCCGAAGTGCAATAATATATATATATATATATATATATATCGCCTCTATTATGCATTAAAAAGCTTTCGATCATTTTGCAGGGAAACGTTTATTGAATAAAAACTTATTCTAAAACAAATATAAATTTACCTCACAATAAGAAGATATAAAGATAGCAATTTAATCACAAATAATGTTATGAATTTTTAATAAAATTAAATTTTTGTAGTCTTATTAAATAATTTAATACTGAATAAATTTACCCTAAAAGTGATAAAATCACGTTTCTACTTTTCCAATATACAATTAATTTTAATTGAATTCACTTAAATATTTCTCGTATAACAAAATAATAAAAAAAGTAGAAAATGTTGGAATGTTTCCCCAATTTGTGTAATAATGCCAAATAAAATACCATTATTTTCTTATTTTGAAATTAAATTTCAGTAATATATAGCTTGCATTATTCAAAACTTCTTTTGAAAGAAGAAAAATATCTAAGCATTTCCTTTGTCCCTTATCATTATTTATTACAAACAAAAGGGCGTGGGAACGGTAAATGTCAACAGTCTTGCATTTGTCAAATTGAAATGGATTAATATATGCACTTAGAACTTCTCACACAGCATAAGAATTATAGCTGTCATAATTCTTATTTACTAATAAAAACCAAGCAAATTCCAAAAAGGTTTGTTTTTCTATCTGTTTGCTTATTTTTAAGAAAATAAATGCCGAAGTTGTTTGGTTTTATTTTCTTGTACAAACGCCAGTTAACTTTTTGAATAATTTTGAGAAAAATATAAATTATGGAATTTTTATACTTGTGTTTTCGAAGAAATAATATAATTAAGTCTAAATCCCCAGTTTTGAAAGATGGTTTATGTAAATAATAGTCATTTAATCTCTCTTATTTGATTAATAGAAATTAATTCTATCTGAAGAACTTGGTCAATTTCCAGAAACCAGGGAAGGTATGTACCAAACATTTCCGCTTGTTATAAACGTATCGAAGATTATTTAGAAATAAAAAAATCCAAAAAGAATGCTTTTTGAAAAATTTCTCTTTTCTTCCATATTGATTAAAATAAATCGAAAATATATAACTTTCATTTTTTTCATTTAAAATAATAATTACAAAAGAACGAAAACCTCCAACATTCCCAGTTCTTGTCGCATTATTTTGCCTATTCAAGCAAAGTTTTAAATGAAAGCTAATATAAAAATCAATTTTCTAGTTCATAAACTTATTTTAATATCTGCATTTATTTTCAATTCTTTACAGCGTTACAGTTATTAGTTTACTGCTTTTATTTCATTATTTTTTATTGTTTCTGCTGGTATGCATTTTGAAAATTATTTCTGTTTACTTGATTTATTGTTTGGTGCTTTCGCTTTTCATCAAAACTGCATTATGTTATTAGCCGCAAGTTTTTGATAGAAAGTTAATAAATATCATTTTGTCGAAATTTAATTTATTCTTAATATTTCACTCTGAAATTATTTTATTTGATATTTACATGCCCGAAACTATTTACATTTGTTTCAGGCACTGTTATTGTTACAAATTACACTCTTCCCACTTACAGTGGTTCTTATTTTCAAATATTTTGCTTCGTATTTATTTATAAAATTCTCATTATTTACTTTGAGTTGCCTTTCGTTATTTTCATTTTTCATCAAAATTGCATTATGACATTAAAAGCAAAAGTTTCAGTACAATATTAAGGAACATTACTTAGATGAAATGTAATTTATTGTGAACACACAATTATTGGTTTTGATATTAACGTGCTTAAATAAATAAATGCTATTCTAATAAAAGAAAGAAAGACATTTCAATATTGTTGACCTGTGTTAATGCGCGAAATAGAATTTTTTTTTCATAATGTTTAACAACCCATGCAAGCTAATTTAAATTAATCCCGGTTTTTTAGTCTTAGCACACGATCGAATTTAATCCGAATTTTTACTCATACTGTGCAGTAGGCTCTTTTGTGTTTTAACCTTCAGTTAACACTTTTGTGAATTTAAATGAATTGGGTTGATTTGAAAATCTTCCCAAACAAATGAAACGTGACTTACATATATTAAATTAGAATAATTTAAGTGTAATTAACAGAACTGAGGAAATGTGTATATATATATATATAAAAACTCTCTCTCTCTCTCTGTATATACTCTCCTCTATATTATTATTTGTGTGTGCGTGCGTGTGTGTGTGTGTTGTGAGTGTGTGCAATGAAGCGTTTAATACAAAGATTGGTAGTTTAATTTCAATAGTTGTTGTTAAAAAGTACTTGTATTTGAAGACATATGACGTCATTCAAGTAAATTGTTGCTACCATTGGGTGCTGACATTTGTTAAACGGAGCTAAAAGAAATTTGACATTGATTCATGAGTTAGTTTTGAATTGGTAGTAATTTGCTGCTAAATCAAAATTTTACTACTGTCCTTTCGAGCTGTCGACATAATTTTGCATTAAGTTGTTACCATTGCTTAGAGCTGGATTTATCATTATTCAACACTAATCAAGAAAAAATCAAAAGTTTGTGTTACTTCTAGTGAATATTTTCCAAAAAAGGCGAGGATGGTCTCATTTGTCAGAAACTTTCTGACGAAGAATTTTTGAGGTGCTTAAGGTTTCAGGATTACCAATACGAGCAACCGAGACTTAGACAACTGTCTAGTGAGACATGATGATTACTAAAAACAGCCAATTTTCAATGCTCCGAGCACAATCCCTTGGATTTTTTAAGTACTTAATGAATGTCACTCGTAGTGATAGGGATTGAGTAATATTTGCATCATACTTGCATGAGTAAGGAGCTTAAGGAGTAAACGTAGAGATAATCTACTTAAGGTCAATAAACAAAATCATTAACTATAAATCTTTTAAGGATTCAAACTCAATTGTTTTAATGATGTAAGTATTAAATTATGATATTAAACATTACATCAGTAGCATATAGGGACCTTTACCTCGAATTTAATAGTTCAGAAATAGACCTTTTATTACTTATAACATAGATATGAAGAAAAAAAATAGTTTTTTTATAATTATTGGTAGATTTTCTATTCAATGTACTGCTGGTAAGTGTTTGAAATATGCAAAATTCTTGTTTCTGGAATTATAATTCAGGTTATTATTGTTTGTCTTATATTCATTCCCTCTTGCACCTTTATATTGATTGTTACCTAAGAAAAATACTGTTCACATATTTTTGTGTTACACTATAATTAAATTTCAGCTTATCTGTAACCTTACCTTTTATTCTATTTAAAGTCTAAGGTGATAATTTTCCTGAAAGAACAATATAAAATTACAAAACTTTGTTTGATGAGTTTGGTTTTCCTTGGGCTTAATATATATTTATAATGATTTGAAGCATTTCGCTTTGTTTTTTATTTATAACTCGTGTTGAGTTAGATTAGTTAAGAGGCTTATTAATATTTTCATTAGAATTGTAAATCCACGTAGAATAAATCTTCGTTTAAAATAAGTTATTTGGTTCTATACTTCTCATTAATTTATTATGTGAATTAACTTTCGACTGCTAAATGCCCTATCACAATGGGGGATAGTTTTCTGAACATGGTGGGGAGTATATGGGATCAATCTTTCAATCTTTGGGTCATAAATAAACTTGTTCGTTTGCTTTTTGCAGTGCTCTTAACAGGTTGACCAAAATGGATTCCCACAAGTTTTATTTACTAGAGCGTTTTAATTTCTATCGTCGTTCATGAAGAGTTGCGCTCAAAATCAATTCCCCATTGCCAATAGTAATTAATAGCTTCAAATACGAATAATTAAAAAAAATGAAATAGTATAATTAACATAGATAAAATACTTAAAAAAAGGTTTTATATACATAAAAATATTTTAAATTAAGTTTTTTTAATACTAAATAGGTTCTATTTTGAATTTTATTAACAGGAAACGGAAAGAATTTATTTTTTACAATATAATTCTGAATTATTAATATAATAAGTAATTCTTATTTAAAAATGAGAATTGTTTGTTCACTAATTGTTAAGAACCAAAATTTTTTATTATTTGCTAGTAATTATTCCCTTCAAGAGGAATTATTTTAAACGCCAACATAAGCAATTATTACTTGTATTTTAATGCTGTGCTGTGTATACTAAATTAAATAAATTTATCCTTGTAAATAATGTGAACAACTATATAATTGAATTTTTATATGCCTTTTGATTCTTATGCATCATTCTTTACAAACAACTACTTTTATTTGTGTACAAAAAAGACAAGCGGATTAAAATTTATAGTAATTCACTTTATTACGGAATTAAAAGCTTGTTTATCATAAAGAATACATAGTGGCAAGAAAGTAATTACATCTTCTGAAATAATGTTTCTTTGAAGTCCTGTAAAAAGACAAATAATAATTTATTTAGCTTACAAAAAAGTTCAATATTGCATAAAATAATACGATCTTTCATTATTTATGACTTTCATAAGATAATTTTTATCTTTATTTATTTTTCATTTCACAGAAAGCATCTAAATCGCATTACTATAGCATGAAATTTAATGAAACATTACTGAATTCCGTTAGTAATTCACAATGTAATCTTCTTAGTATAATGCAGATAAGGAATATATTTTTTGAACATTAATCTGCGAAAAGCTGATTGTATCGGAATCCAATTTTACCCTCTAACTTTTTTCCATAAATAGAAGAAAAAAATTGGTGTCTTATAGTTTATACGAATTTTTTTTTCAATCTATTTGTTAAATGTAATAATGTTTCCCTGAAAAATAATTTAGAAAAAATAACTGTTATGTACCTTTAATTAAATTACCTTAACCAAATTTACCTTAAGATCCGGAAGGATTTAAAAATTAAGTTGTTTATTTAAAGTATTTCGTTAAAAGGTTGTTATGTAAGTTTTAAAAATCAGCAGGTTATTGCATAGCTTTTTCTTGTTTTAATTAATATTTTTAAAGCAAAATGTAATAATAATAACGAAATCATCATTTTGGGCTATTGGCGACGGACTTCGTAACTTTGAACGTAAGTTCAAACTTTCGTAACTTTGAATTTTTGTAAGGGATGACGCAAACACTGCCATCTCCCACAATATGCGATTGGGAGGAATCGGGACTCCAACCAGATATAACTTATATCAGCCCCCCTACGTGGCGAGTCATCAGTGGCATCAAAGATTTAACTCACGACTCGACGATAACAATATTGGCATCAAATCCGCAATCATAGCCACTGAGCTAGTGCTTTCATGTAAGAATAATGAATTTAACACATTAAAAAAAATTTATGTTACATGTGAAAATAAAAATATTCGTTTATAACAAATATGATTATATAATTCACTCATTTATATATTATGGTCATTGCCCACCCATATGGACACCGGGAATGACAGAATAGTCCCACTGTAGCTCATGCATGTCGTAAGAGGCGACCAAAAAGGGTACCCAGCGTCTAGGGGTATAACTGGACATTATGCCCCTGGGGATTATATCAGGGGACCTCAGGGACTTGCCTTCTTCCGGTAAGTATAGGCATCATGAACCCGAGGCACCCTAGTGATATTTTTCTTTCCTGTGGGGTTTACAGTCTTCGGTAAATATGGGTGACGCGTTCCGGGTTACCCAGGTAGTCCTCCTCTATTTTCGACCCTAATTGCCTACCAATCTTTTGTCTTTATTCAATTTCTTCAAGTCCAGACCACAGTTAAATCTTGTTTGGCGCAGCATAACCATATCTGCTCGTGCGCCAATAAAATGCAAACTGGTAAAAAGGTTGCTACCGTTCTGATAAAACAGTTTTACCAGTAGAGCTTGATCTATTTTTGTAAGGGCATGATTAACGATAACAAACGCAAGCTGAATGATTGTCCGGCTATTACTGCAAGTTTATATAGAGGTCTTACGGATTTGCATAAAGAATATTCAGTAAAATGCACCTGTTGATCAAAATTTGTACTAATTTTTTTATTGCAGAATTTTTTTTTTCCATTCCATATAGCATATATTCCAAGTTTCATCAAAATCCGACAAGCGGAACAGGTTCTACTAGCCACTAAATAGTGTAACTTTAATTAAAACCACCAGGTAGTTTATTAAGGAAATATGGGCGACAATTATTCTCTAATAATAATTGTTTCTACAGACATTCTTCTCTCTAACAAAGAATGAAAGGTAATTCTAATGGACCTTAAATAGATATCGTGGATAACATAAGAAACTAGGGTATTTAGGATTAATGAAATGTTACTACGAGGACTATTTTTTTTTCAACCTCCGATTGGATATAATAAAAAGACGGGTGAATATAAAAAAATAATTTTATTACCAAAAGTAATGTACAACAAAGGTTACTTCTCTACATAATCACCTTGACGATTGAGGCATTTGTCATATTTGGGAACGATCTTTGCAATATCCTCTTCATGAAATGTTGCCGCCAATGAATTGAGGGGAGTTGTGACAGTTTCTTTGAACTCCTGGTCAGTTTGGAAGCACTTCTTCCCAAGCCACTTCTACAATTCAGGAAAAAGATTAAAGTCACTTGGCGCTGGGTCGGGACTATATGGTGGATGTTCGAAAATGTCAAACTTAAATTGCTCAAGAAGCAGTTGGGTTGAGGAAGCGGTTCGGCCATGTTTAAACTTTCGACACCATTCACGAACAACATCATCACTCATAAAGTTGTCTCCATACACTCGACTCATTCTTCGATGAATTTTCGCTGCACTATTCCCTTCTGCCTACAAGAAACGAATAACACTTCGAAATTCACACTTAGAGGGGGAATCAATAGAGGCAGCCATGTTTACGTGACTGCAGATAAAAGTGCGTGTTGGACTTGGCAATGACAAAGCGTGTATAGGGGGAGATGCGCAGTAGCCTACTGAGCACACCAGTTAGCTGCCGTATTCCTGGTCTTCATAGTGAGCGAGTTTTTCCTGAATTGAAGAAGTGGCTTGGGGAGGGGGGAGGAGCTTCCAAACTGACCAGGAGCTCAAAGAAACGGTCACAACTCACCTAAATTCAATCGCGGCAACGTTTTATGAAGAGGGTATTGCAAAGCTCGTTCCCAGATATGACAAATGCCTCAATCGTGAAGGTGATTATGTAGAGAAGTAACCTTTGTTGTACATTACTTTTGGTAGTAAAATTATTTTTTATATTCACCCATCTTTTTATTATAGCCAATCGGAGGTTGAAAAGAAAACAGCCCTCGTACATCAGGCGACTGTTTTCAAATGTCCACCTGGATATTAATAAATACACATTACAGAATAGAAATGATAAATGCATATTTAATTTGAAAAGCGGAAATTAAGATATTCCGGTTGCTTGGTACTTTCAAACTGTTTAAATTAATTAGAACACTAGGTGTATTAAGAATGCGTGAAACATTCTACAACATCTCAGCATTTCTGCATTTCAACAAATAAAAGTTACAATCCAAAACACTCCTAAGTATTAATAGAGAATATAATACATAATTTCAGAATTAATATTAATTAGATTGATTTTATAAAAAAAATTATATTTTTTAGGAAATATATATATTATAAACACAAATTAACTATGAATTTTTAAACATTATTTATCTAAATATTAATAAAAGCTAATTCCCTTTTTATGTTAAATTCATGTTAAAGTAAATAGAAAATATAATTTGATATCCTATTTAGTACACGTTCACGTGAACTTTATCTTTTAAAACTGAATATTTAATGAAGAATATAATTAAAAGTAAATTTCTAAGTAATGATTGTATAGCAATATTTTTTATTTGATAAATTTCTAAAGTGATATAAATAGAGAAAAATATTGGGTGATTGAAAATTACTTCTCCAGTTTGAAACCAAATTTAATGCAACACATCTACATAAAAATAAGTCTTTATGTATCTGTAATATACTATTTATGATTTGTTTTAATTGTCTCTGTATTTTACATTTTTTTTTAAATTCTATCTTTGTAGAAACTGCGGTTTTTTCATCAAAGAAATTGCAAGTAGATTCTGACTTCTTTAGTATCATTTTTTTTCCTTTTCAAATTACTTTACGGAGAAATAAACAAAATTAAACGTGTAGGGTCAAGAATACAGAAATACAGTGAACTCTAAAGTATTTCTTATTTTAAATCCTTAAGTTTTAGGACTGTGTGTTGAGCGACATGTAGTCTAGTGTTATTAGAGTAAAAGATGAAGGAAGCCTTTCCTGTTTACCAAATTCGGACGTTTTGATTGAATGTGAACATTTAGTTAAAGGAGCTGATCACAGTACCTTTCCGCAGTTATTGTTTGGCCACGTGGAGGAAGCTTTTCAAAATTATTCCCCTTGATACGAATCTCTGATAACTCTGGTTAATCATTAGCTTTAAAACTATGAATTTAACATTAACATCCTTTAATAATTCGAAATAGGTCAAAAGATTATATCATTAAGAGAGAGGGTTTGGTTGATTGGATTTAATAACGTCGCACTGAAAACAACATAAGGGAAATCGGTGATGGACCTCGTAGCTTTGATTTTCAGTCAAGTGACGAGGACATCAGAGAGAGAGAGAGATGGAACATCAATCAAGTAAAGAGTAAAATAAATTAGTTGACAATATTACTTAATTAACAATAATAATATTGGGTGCAATTAGGCTTATTCGAACAGGTAGAGTTAAAATTGCATAACAATGAAACATGCATACTTTTATCATGTGTGGTTCCTTTTTTTGTTGGAGTTCTTATCGTTAGATTAATTCATTACTAAGCTAGTGACGTCATCATGTTAACATTAAATTAATTTATAAATATCACATTACACGTTGTGATATTAAAATTAGATTAAGTCAATGTTAAGTTAGATTGAGTTATACGTCTAGGTGTAAGTGAGCAATTGCCTCACAAGAATGTCGCTAATCTGTGTATGTAAAAGTGTGTCAAAATATACGACACATAAAATCGCAAAAATGTCCTTTTGTCTATATCAACCTGAGTGCTCCTATCTTGACACGAAGTATCATTTCATACGAATCTCTGGGAGTGGCGAAAGGTCTTCAAAAAGAGAGTAAAGTTCGCTTTTTTCCCCATGCGAACTAAATATTTGACCAAGAATTAAATGTACGATGATCTTATCTAGTTTCTTCATTAGTGAAATAAATATCGGATACAAGGACTGTCCTATGTTGAAAGTTGTTGTTCTAGGATCGTGAGGAACCACGGGTCATATTATAATCTTTTCACACACAAAGCAACATTTTCATTTCATGCAATTCAGGCTTTGTCATTGATTCTGTTCTTTCAATTTGGCGTTACCAGCATTTCATTTGTTCTTATGTTGTTATATATAATCTACTTTTGATCAATAGTTTTGATTCAATCCAAGTAAAGTTCCTGTGTTGACGGAAAATGAAAGGAACCATTTTTGAAATGCAGTTTACTTTGTTCCTTTCTACGAAAACGTGAGGAGCTTAAATATCAAGTTCAAAAGTATAACCAATTTTTTTCAAATGGTGACATACCTACAAATTTTCAACATTTAGTATCCCAGTAATTCCTTCATGGGTTATCTGTGATGTATTATTTTCTCCATCCGGGATAAAGTCCTTATCAATGCCGGAAAGCAGTCTAGATCGAAATTCATCGTTTAGATAAGGTAGTCATATCTAAATCGACTGATCCACTTTCCAACTGTTTTAAGAGCAGGAACGCGATCCAGATAAATATTTTCAATATTTTATGCTGTTGTTTCAACAATAATTAATTTTAAAGCTAAAATAATATAATATGCCGAAATTGTAGTCTTTTATTTTATATTTTGAATATTAACCATGAAAAAAAAATCTAAATAAGCTTTTATAAAGTTATATTGACTCACAATGCATTTGGATGAATAGTAGTTAATAATATCATTATAAAAGAAACACATAATATCCGTCAAAAATGCATGATTCTACCATTTATGAAAATCTGGTACGGGTCTTTGCAATCACCTAAAAATAAAAAAAAAGTCCATTACAAACATGAATATCCAGGAAACCAATAGTAAATTGTACATTATTTGATATTATAACAAAAATGCTACATTAAATATAAAATTAAATTTGAAAAATAACTTGGTGACCTTCAAAGTCTTTTCAGCTTAGATCTAAGTACAAGCGACAAAAACCAAATACCTTAACTACTTTGTTACATTAGATCATTTATTAATCAGATCACTGTTGAATGTCTGGAAAACCTAATGTTGGATACCTGCTTAATATCAACTTTAGAATGGTTCTTAGAATTTCAGAAAGCTATAAATTGTTCGTTTTCGGTGTAACAGCTTAGAATTCCTTCACGAATATAACCTTCCTCCACTCTAGTATAACATTAACTGAATAAATTAAGTATCGATGTTACAAAACACAGTAAAAAATCTATTAGTTTATTTTGTATAATAAGGAATATTCAAAAAGTTTTTTTTTTTTTTTTCAATAACTCATATACTTTTTTTTCTGAGTTTTCTTAAAACATTACAATTTTTATTACAAAACATATGAAGAAGCGTAATTTTTTTATTCTTTTTAAATAAATATGTTTTTTTAATATAAAGGGATTAAATTAGTCATTTATTGCAGTAATATTTATTAAAATGTTATTAGTATTTAAACTACATTTACTTATATAGAAATATATATAAGAAAAAAATTCAAATTTTACTAACGTTTGAGTAAAAATAAAATATTTTAAAGTATTCTGACTGAAGTATTATTTAGTTATATTTCGTTACAAGGTTCAAACTTAATTTCTAAAAAATTATTATTTCCTTCTTGCTTTAAGTAATGTATACACCATAATTCCATCCATTTATTTTGAACAAAGTCCATGTTTCACCAAATACACCTTAAGTTATCAAATGATCATGTATTTTTAATCTTAACAAATTATGTTAATGCAAGAGAACAACATAAAAGCAAAAGAAATGATAATGAGAATGGTTACTGCTAAGAATCACAAAAGCACGTTACCGTGTTTATTAAATACAGAACTTTCATGGGATACAATTTTAAGTAAAAAGCTTGTGTAATGATTTTTATGTATCGTGAATAATACAATTTATTATGTGCTTGCGTTTTTAATAGAAATATTTTTTTTTCAATATATTTAACTTTCATAGTCGATCCTCTGGGTGTTAGAGATTAAAATTTGTTACGAAATGATTGATCTACTTATTTTCACTCAGATACACGTTGAATCTTTATACATATTACACTTTATTGAAGAATTATATTTATATTTAGATATATCTGTCATAGCTTGTATCCAAAAATATGATTCGTTTTCTACGGTAGAAATCCATTTTTATTCGATCGATTGTTGATTTATTTTGTTATTTATTAACATTAGATTTGAAAGAAAGATGATAGCTATTGATGACGAACCCAGTAATTTAAACCGTTAAAGTAATGAGGATGACACCTCAGCTTCTTCCTCCTTTCCAAACTTACCCACCCCCTTGACCGAGAGGACTTGAAGCCTGGACACATTTAATGTGCATCAACCATACAACATAGTCTGTCTATATTGGCATCAGGGCTCAAATCTTCGACTTGAGGGAACAACATCGATCTTGAATCTACAACCATAACCCCTAGGCTAACATGGTCTTATTATTTTTATTCGACACACAACGAATAAAATTATTTATTCACTTTACCTTTATTAAAATGAAATAAATGTCGCTATAATGATGAAATATACGAAAAATTGAGTTTTTTTAATTCAATATTAGATGTTTATTTTGTTATCCAATTATTGTTATACATTTGCAATACTGTTTCACAGAGAAATGTTAAAGAAATATATTACTTTCCTGGTAAATATTTTAACTTTTACATTAATTAAAGGATTTCAAATGATATTTTCAAAGTTTAATTTGGGCTCTTAAGAATAAATATATATATTTGTTTTTTAAAAAAGTATTCCAACTTTTGCAAGAAATCTCAGAGTAAAAAAAATAAATACTAGTACTGCAGAAGAAAAAAAATTGTTTTGGGATTAAAATGCCTTTTTCAGTTTAAACAAACGAGTTTTTGAATTTTTCGTCGCGTTTTCTTTTTCAAACTAAAAACTTTTAAATCTTTTCCTCAAGAACAGTTAAAATTTTCTTTTACGTATGAAATAAATGAAACAAAAACCTGACTAGAATTATATTTCTGATTTTGAAATTTACAACAAGGATGTCAGATTTCCTTATGGTAAATACAGTAATTTGAATCCCAACGTATTTTAGGCATTTTCAGTTTCCCATTCTTAGTATTTTCCATAAAAAAATAAAAGCGCCAGTATTAAAAAAAAATTATACTTTCAAACAAACTATTATTTAAATATTATTTTACGAATACAACGAAGAAGTAAAACTTTTGCTTACATTTCTGTGAATCTATTTTTTTTTTCAAACTTTTACTCTGAATTTAGCATAAAGAGAAAAAAATCAATTATAATAAAGTAGTTTTTTTTTTTTTGAATAACTTAGTGTTTATTCGAATAACTAAACTGCTGTTTGTAGAAAATGCAACACCATGAAGGAATCATCAGAATCAAATGAAATTCGCAGCAAATGTCAATTATAGGATATTATGCAAATTAATAAAGTTTCAGAGCCATCGCGCGTGCGCGGCGCGCGCAGCGCCCTCTGAATTGATGCTGAAAGCGTATAAATAAAGTGCTGTAGCGGGACGTTGAAAAAAGTCTATGATTATTTGTTAGTGGCAAACGTTTAGTGAGACCTGAGTATGCCTCCACGACGGAAGAATAAGAAATTCAAGCAACTTACGGAGTTTGAACGAGGGAGGATAATCGGCCTTCGAGAAGGAGGATTTTCCTATCGCGCAATAGCAGCTCGTATGCAGCGGAACAGTTCCACAGTGATGCGAGTTTGGAAGCAGTGGACCGACGAGCACCGAACAACTCGAAAAACAGGCACTGGACGACAGAAGGTGACGTCAGAGCGCGATGATCGACACCTGCTCCGCATGGCGGTGAATGATCGCACAGCTTCCTCCAGGCAGCTGGCAGCACGTTGGTCTACTGCTACAGGTGTACAATTGTCGGCTTCGTCAATTCGTCGTCGTCTGCTGCGCCGTGGATTGCGTGCAAGGGTGCCTTTATACAGGATTCCCCTCACGGCGAATCATCGACGGCTGCGTCGGCAGTGGGCTCTTGAGCACAGAGACAGGCGAGCTGATTGGCACCAAGTTGTCTTTTCAGATGAATCACGCTTCAATTTGTGGACCCATGATGGCCGTGTTCGTGTTAGACGTTATGCCGGTCAACGCTGCCTTCCTGAGTGTATTATTGAACGACATAGTGGTCGAACACCCGGAGTTATGGTCTGGGGTGCGATTTCGTATCATGGACGATCCAATTTGATACGAATTGAGGGTAATCTCAATAGCAACAGGTACGTCCGTGAAGTGCTACAGCCCGAAGTCGTTCCTTTCCTTCAAGGCATCCCTGGAGCTATCTTTCAGCAGGATGATGCACGCCCACATGTTGCGCGGACTGTTCGAGACTTCTGTTCAGCACAACGCATGCAACTTCTTCCTTGGCCTGCTTATTCACCGGATATGTCGCCTATTGAGCACGTGTGGGATATGGTTGGTCGGCGTCTCGCTCGTGATCCGCGTCCTGCAGTTTCCAAAGACGAACTTTGGTTGCGCATACAAGCGATATGGAATCCTCTTCCTCAAGCAGATATTCAACATCTGTTTGACTCCATGCCACGTCGTATAGCAGCACTTATTGCAGCGCATGGTGGCTGCACCAAATACTGATTTCGGACGCTTAATTTGTTTCTTTTGTTTTGAAAATTTCATCATTTATTTGTATCAGTACAAGTCGTTTCTGCATTAAATTTCATTTGATTCTGATGATTCTTTCATGGTGTTGCATTTTCTACAAACAGCAGTATAGTTAGTATTACAATAAATAAGCATGTAAATTAACTATTGTGTTATTTGAATGACAGATTTTGTTATTAAAATTTTGAAAAATGTAACTCAGTGCAGTAATCTCATAACTTTCAGTTACAAATGAGTCATTTACATGCTTATTTATCGTAAAAGCAAAGCAATGCTTACTTTTGAGAGTTAATAAAATTTCTTATCTCAGTAATACTGGGTATCAAATTCAATAAGTCAAAAACTTTAATTACTTTTTTCAAATTGTTATTCTGAATTAAGCGTAAAAAGGAAAAAATTAAAGAAAATCATTTTTTTTTTTTTTGAAAATTTAGTATTTCATTATAGTTTTTATGATCGAAATTTTGATGAATGTAACTCAATATGGAAGTGTTGTACCTTTCAGTTACAAATGAGTCATTTACATACTTATTTATCATAATGCTTGTTTTTGAGATTTAATAAAAGTACTTACATCATTAATACTTGGTATCTAATAACTTCAATAAATTATATTCGTTAACTTTTAATTTTTAAAAAACAAATA
The DNA here is from genome assembly GCA_019974015.1 of Nephila pilipes. NCBI lineage: Eukaryota > Metazoa > Arthropoda > Arachnida > Araneae > Nephilidae > Nephila > Nephila pilipes. The sequence continues at coordinate 274,220 of BMAW01114948.1, read as the reverse complement.
TATACATCCATAACTATTATCAATGTGCTATATGCATATTTAAGAAAATACAATGCATTTAATAATAGTATTATACTGCTAGTGATACTTAAATACAATTATGTGGTTTGTTTGATTATTGTAGTTTAACAATAGATTTGTAACTTTTTGATCGTAACGGAAACTTTGGAATTTAATTGTTTAAATTGAAATCAAAGCTGAGAATAGATAAAATGAAACTGTAGTCAGTGGTGAATTGTACCAATGTAAATACACTTTGAAAAAAACCCAATAATTTAGGTTTAATTAAAATGTATTTTCAATTGGATTTTAACTAGTAAATAATTTCTGAAAATTGAAAAAAAAATCCCCAGTTCAAATTATTTTCATTAATTTTTTATGGTATTTAAGTCTAAATATGATTAGAAATTCATCTTCGCTTTGGTATTTAAAATAAAATATAAGTATTTGGAATATGTGTTAGTAAAAATACTATTATTTATTTACAAAATATTAAACTTTAATTGGCATCGAAGCATTGAATGTGCTATAAACTTTATTAACAAATCTTTTTTATATATCACTACGTGTAGGCGAAAATAATATAGCATTTTCTTAGATATCACATAAAAACCATATGGTGTCTTGAATATAAAAACTAATACTTCTTCACAATATAGACATGATGGTGTCCAGAGAGAGAAAAATACACATAGTTTATTCCATCAGTACTGTCTAGCCGATGAGAGATAGAGCTGGCATTTAATGCGTGTTCTTCGACAGACATTACATTTTGATTTCGCTCTTGTCCCACTGGGGAAAAAAAGCAAAGTGATACTGTCTGGAGATTGTGTATGGCTTAAGTTGTGTTGCTTAAGTCTTCAGTATGAATGTAAGATTTCCATATAACTGATGAGAATACATCATTCCTTTTTGAATAAAGAATATTTCGGTAGATTTATACCGCTATACTTAGCATTTATTTTTCTGATTACAAATAGTTAATTTAACTTTTAACCCTTTCGCTCAACATAATAAAGATATATCTATATTTCGTACACTTTTTCGTCACCTTCCATGAAGTTGGCACAAACATTTTCACCTACTTTTCTATAGTCAAAAAGTGCGAAACTTTGCTGACTCAACTTAAACGACAGTACAATACTCAATTATGCAATTATAAATATAATAAAATAAACTGAAAGTTTTTTTTTTCTAAGACATCTTTAGAAAATTAAAACCAAAAAAAGAAAAAAAAGAAAAAAGAAAAGAAAACAATATTCATAATCTTTAAGAAAAACACTTCCAAGAGGCAAAACAGTAAAAAGAGAACAGAAAAATAAAAAAATATTTATCTTTTTTCTTTAGCCAGAAGGAAGTAAATTAAAGTATACTGAACATCACAATTTATTAACGTCATATATAAAGATAGAGAAGAAAATATTTTGATGAACCAGATGAATATTTTTGACTAAAATTTAAAGTGCAGTGCATACTTATGCTAAATAACTATCTAGCATGTTACTGAACTCAATACATTGGATTTTTAGTCAAAAATTAATTGAAAAATCTTCACTTTTTTATTTACTTTGATTATTAAGGGGTGTCAGGACCTTTAAAACTTTCAAAAAATCAATTTTCTAAAAATAAGTTTTTTATATAATTTGGATTATTCTGAATAATTTGGTACCAATAGTGTTTTGATATTCCTATTAGTTGCAAAGTTATAGCCATTCAAAAAGAAGTCACTTTTGCGAAAAAAATCCCAGTGTGGGTGTGGTCAAAAACATGGCGGCTGACACACCCACTTTAGTTCTTGTTTTGCTTTCCCGCACTCTAGTTTAATCTTAAGATTTTTCCAATTAATTTGGCCTCAGTTTTTAATAAATATTTTTTCTGTAAAGTAGGAAATAAACAACTAAATTTCCCCATGTTCCACATTCTTCATGGTTTGTTTACAAGTGTGCGATAATTTTTGATTAGAATTTTATGTACTTATTTGCAGCTATTTGAACCTATTTTCTTTCAAATTTTAGCGTAATTACTATGGGTAATAAGAGAAAAGGTAACAAAACGCGATCAAAAAGATCGTTTTGTGGAAATCAATTTCTCCAAAAAGAAAATATTGATGGGTGCAAGTTTTTTGCCCGAGTTGAAAAAAAAGTCAGCGCTTCATCAAAAAAACTATCTACTTCTTTTGTTCATTATGAAAATGTAGAAACAGAAACATGTGAAAACTTTAATGGATATTGCATGATTGACGTATCAGCATTTTTAAAGTTTTTTAATGATACTGCCATGTGCAAGAATTGCCAATCTCCATTAATTCTGACTGAAAAATCAAAAATTGGACTATATTCATTATTTCAAATTCATTGTTCGAGATGTGATTATTCGTCTAACTTTCGAAGTTGTCCAATGATTGGTGTAAAAAAGAATGTGCCAGAAATTAACAGAAGATCTGTTTTAGCTATGCGGAGCATAGGTGAAGGTTTGACTGCTCTTCAAACTTTTTGTTCTGTAATGAGTTTGCCTTCCCCGATATCACAAAAGACATATGACCTCATAAACACTAAAATTTTGAGCTCAACGAAAGACTTAGCTCTTTCTTCCATGAAAAACGCAGTTACGGAAGAAAATTCTTTGACCGAAAATCCAAATACACTCACAGTTAGCGGTGATGGTACTTGGAAGACGAGGGGGCATATGTCATTGATTGGCGTATGCACTCTAGTTGGTGCCGAGTCTGGCAAGGTTGTTGACATTGAGGTGATGTCGTCTTTTTGCAAAGGATGTGTTTCATATAAAGGATTGAAATTTGGACCCACCTACTTGCAGTGGTTGTCTAACACATAAACCTGTATGTAAAAAAAATCACTCCGGTTCTGCAGGTAAAATGGAAGTAGATGGTATGAAACGCATTTTTCTCAGATCCCAACAGAAGCACAATGCCAAATATTTACGATATATAGGTGATGGAGACAGTAAAACATTTCTTGCGCTGTCAAATGAATACCCATATGGGAAAGACGTGCAATTAGAAAAAATCGAGTGTGTTGGCCATGTGCAGAAAAGGATGGGCAGCAGATTACGAAAACTCAAAGCATTGCAGGGAAATAAAAAACTTTCTGATGGAAAAACAATTGGGGGAAAAGGAAGACTAACAGACGTCTTAATTAATAAGCTGACCACTTACTATGGTAATGCCATCCGAGGGAACAGTACTGATGTGAGAAGCATGAGGACAGCTATTTGGTCCATCTGGGCACATTCAGGCAGCACTGATAAGGAACCCATGCATTGGTTCTGTCCCAAAGGTCCGAATTCTTGGTGTCGTTATAATAATGCAGAATGTGATAATAAGAAGCATGAATATAAACACAAGAATTCGGTCCCCAAAGCTGTGATGGAGGTCATTAAGCCTGTTTTCAAAGATCTTTCTCATCCTTCACTTCTGAAAAAGTGTTTAGGTGGGAAAACAGAAAATCCTAATGAGTCTCTCAACTCATTAATTTGGAAGTTTTGCCCAAAAGTTGTAGGATGTGGTCGTAATGTGGCAGGAATTGCTGCCTATTTAGGTACGTGTGTTTACAATGATGGACAAAGTTCTTTGGTTTCGGTAGCAAAAAAATTAGATTTGCTCATTAATAAGAAAATGAAAATGCATTTTCAAATCTTGGATAAACTGCGAATCAAGAAAGCCGAAAAACGTGTAAGCGAACAGTCACATGAAGCTCGGAAAACAAAAAGACTGAAAGTTATAAAAGATAATGAAAACATGAGAATGAAAGAAGGAGATGTTTATGTGCCAGGAGGTTTTTAAATGTTTTTTTCCACATTACTGGAATAAAAATTATATTTTTCACTGTTAAATATTGAGCTATTCATTTCTAACGTGACATTGTTTGTAATAGTTTGAAATGTCATAATGATATACCATGCAATAATTTATACATAATAGTCTGAATAAGCTTTTAAATAATGTTATGTATAATTTGTACCTTATATTTTATAATTTTACTGCATTACTTTATTGAAATGTATGCTTTTAGAAAAATATCTCAACTGCTGTGAAGCTTTTTTTTAATCTTCTTAGGATTACATAATAAATCAAATAATTCTGTTGGTTGTATGTTCACTGTTAATTGTTAAAATTAAGATTTTTTTTTAAAATTATGAATGCTTTATTTGATGAGTAACTAAATAAGTTTTAAATTATTCTAAATTTTAGATTTACAATATATTCCAATTTTTTTTTCTTTTACTTTTTTTATATTCCACACAAGATATATAAAGTGGTTATGCACCTTTAAGAAGTTATTTTGTATAACTTAAACCTAAAGTTAAGTCATTAATACTGTCACATTTTGTAAATGTGTGTATATTTTCAAATACCAAAAATGTCGAAATAACTCAATAGTCATTCTTTATGACATTTGTGGCCCATAAAGTGAATTAAACCAAATTAATACTATATATATAATGTGTATTTGTAAAATAATGACTTAATTATGAAATTAGAGGTTTTTTATGTTGGCTATTATAGTGGGTGGGAAATTATTCAAATTTTTAACTTTAAAGTCATTTTTCTCAAAACATGCTTTTTTCAATTTTCACGTAAGACGTATGAAATACTAATTATTAGAAATGGATGAAAACTTGTACATATCTTCTAATTACTATTCTCTAGATGCTAAAGCTAAATTTAAAGTAATTTGATGGAAAATATTTTTTTAAATTTTTTTTTAATTTTCAAAAACTTCAAAAATTTACAATTTTCAAGTTTTAAACTTTTTTAAAAAATATTGACAAAGTATTTTGGAAAAGAAATAGGTTCAGCACCTGAAATCAAATGTTAGGTTTAATTTGAGACTATTTTGATGGTATTAGCATAATATTTGAACTGTACGTTTAATTTGAAGTGAAACTCTCATTTCCAGAAGAAAAAAAATTAAGTCTTCAAAATACAGCAAATAACTTTTTTTAAAAAAATAAATTTTTATATTTAACTATTAAATTATACAAATGAAACCATTTTAAACTCATAAAAATTTTTTCATCCATTTCAGTTGATTGTTATGCATAATACAGAAGTTTAAATAAAAGGCATTTTAGACACATTTTTCGAAAGTTAAAGGGTCCTGACACCCCTTAATTGTCCTCTTTAGTCAATATAAAATCATTTCAATTCTAGCTGACATAAGAAAACAATCAATATTTTTACTACTTTATTGAGGAATTAAATTTATATATAAATAAATAAATACACACCCATATATATATATATATATATATATATATATATATATATATATATATTGATTTATTACATATTGAGGACAATTCAAAGAACTTTTTGATTACATATATAATTTTATTATGAAGTAAAATACGTCCTTAAATCATTGGTGCAATATGAAATACATAATATTCATCATTTTTATATTTTTAATTAGAAATTTCTATGCGTAATGAATAGACAGATCAAAAATACGAATTTGTAGCACTATATCAATCAGTACAATATTGAAACGTGGATTTAATAAACACAATGGACATAATATTTCGATTCATTGTATAAACATTTGCAAACACTGCGACATCTATTGTTTCCTTGAAGGGAGGAATATCCTCTGGTTGACCATTTTACTGATGTTCTCATTCTTCTATTTTCTAGTACTTCTCTTTATCTAAAATCTGTCTGTGACTTAAATCATTAATTTTTCCTCGGTTGATATTATTGATTGACAAAATAAGGGCTTCAGTTAAGTTTCTAGAAATTCTAATTGAATCGTGTCGATTTCTTGCTCAAAATATCTATTATGTACATATTTCAGCTTGAGTATTGGATTTCTAATATTACCATCACTTCTCAAACATTCAATATTTTTAAAAGATTGTGTGTATTAATTTTAAATCATTCCGTTGAAATAAATTAAGTTTTTAGATTAGTCGATTTTTTTTAGTATTTTTCATTGTTCACGTTTTATAGTTCTCCATTTATTTACTCGTGGAATGAGTTTGCATTTTCTTTCTTTTTGCCCCCATGACCACATTATTTTCAAGGCAGCATTTTGAATTTTCATTGTAGTTTCAAAAGTTAAAGATAGTTAAAACTTTTGTATGTTTTATTACTAATTTCAAACGATAATTTATAATAAAAATTACAAAACCCGCTAATGAGTCAAAATTCTAATTATCATAACTCTAACCACAAACATGTACTATTCACAGATATAAATATTTTGAATTTAAAACTTCCATGATATCAGGAATAATTATAGCTATTTGAATTCAGTAAGAATCTATTGAATGAGACATTATTTCTCCACATTAAAATTGTTCCTAATAACGTCAGTCAACACTAGCGTATTTGTGAATAACTTTTCTTATGATTCCACAACTCAAGATACCTTTCAAATCATCCTGAATTATAGTTTCCTCAATGCGGAGCTAATGAGGATACTAATAAATCGTCTGCATCTGTCTGGTACGCAGACGAGAAGTACAAACACAGCTGCTGTGTGGGTTATACGGCAGGTGTAATTTAAAACGCATTAGATCAGTCGCAATCTGTTGTACCCTTTATGCCCAAACCTGGAACGGATTGCTGTTAACCATTTGAAACTTTGAGGGAACAAGTTTTAGTGTGGTTCGTTTAAAGGTTACTTAAAATAAACCTGCTCTCATTTATCATTCCACTAAAGGACGAGATATGGTAGGAGGAATTAAATATGATGGCTAGGAATGTCGCATTTCCTCTAGAGTGTGTGATCCAGGGAGATAAATTATCCAAACTATTTGAAATCATATAATTTATGAGGAATGGTAAGGGAAGTCAGATATTGATCTTTTAATTTATTAGGATAAATTTATATATTATGCTCATATAATCTAAAAACTTATTGATGCGAATCCAAATAAAAATATATGAATTCGTATGAAATGCATATTTTAAGCAAAACACACTTTTCTCTTACTTATTTCAATGATGTTTGTTTCAAAAAATTTTAAATAATATTTTACTCAAGAAATGAAGTATTTTATATTATTTTTCATTTTTATTAAAATAGCAATTTTTATATATTTAAATTAATTGGATTATTACATTGATACTATATACTTTGATATTAATACTGATAAAATATTTTTTTCTTTGTAGAACAATGAATGAACAATTATTAATGATAAGTAGAATTTTATTTTATTTTGTATATTTTATATCTGAACAAGTATAATTTTATCTATTGGGTTGGAGGGAAAGTTCTGTCGTATTTTAACGAAAATATTTGAATTCATTTATAAAAATATATGCTTAATATTAATCAATTATATATGCTCCGTTATTTGTTACAACCTGTTGCCATCTTTCAGGTAACCTGTGAATTCCTGTTTTGTAGAAGTTCTCGTCCTTGGAGTTAAAATAGTCAGCAACTGCCTCCGAAACACTTTCAAAAGACTTGATTTTTTTTCCCATTAGTTAATTTTGCTCAGATTTGAAAAGGTAATAATCAGATGGTGCAATGTCAGGTGAATACGGTGGGTGACTAAGGACTTCCCATCCTAAGGCATTCAGTTTTTGTTGTGTCACCATTGCAGTATGCGGTCGAGCATTATCGTGGGAGAACACTATTCCTTTTCTGGACACTAATGCTGGCCTTTTTTCTTTGATAGCTGCATTCAATTTATCCAGATGATTGCAGTACAGATCCGCGTTAATGGTTTTTCCCTGTTTCAGTAATTCGTAGAACACTGGACCTTTCCTGTCCTACCACAAACAAAGCAGTACTTTCGTTGATGGATACTTGGTTTTGGAACTGTTGCTGATGATGTTCCTGGTTTGCAGGAAGATTTTTTTCTCTTAATATTCTCGTAAAGAATCCACTTTTCATCTCCAGTAACCAGCTTGTCCAAAAACGGCTCCACATTGTGTCTAATCAGATGTGATGAACACGTTCTTACACGAACAGACAAATTCTTTTCCGTTAATTCATGTGGTACCCAAACACTTTGCTTTAACACAAACCCAAGATATTTAATGTGAGTTCCAACAGTTGAACGATGAATGCCAAACTCTTCTGCAATTTCGCGACTTGTTAAATGGGGATTATTTTCCAACATGGATCGCAAAACATCATTATCGATCTTGGATGGTCGTCCAGATCGATCACTTTCTTGGAGGCTCAGATCCCCGGAACGAAATTTGCTAAACCATCTTTGACAAGTACGAACATTTACAATATCTTTTCCAAATACCGCACATAAATTTTTACATGCAACCAATGCGTTGCTTCCTTTTTGGAATTCACACAAAATGCACTTTATCTACTGATATGTTTTTCACTTTAAATATGACAAGTAAATGATGAACGGTAAAAAAGGACTCCTTTTATATTATACAGCAGCTAAAAGAACAAAAAAAAATCCGAATGATTTAATAGCCAGATGTTTTTTTATTTACAAGAAAAATCACCTGCCTATTTAAAATACGACAGAACTTTCCCTCCAACCCAATACGATATACAGTACGGTAGAGTAATTGGTTGTTTTTATATACTGGAGCTTTTAATTTAAATTCTGTCACACCATAATTTTTTAAAAGACAAATGTTAATTTAAATTAGTCCTGGTAAAGGATTATTCCCATTTCAATGATAAGTAACTAATACTATATATATTTACCAAAAATTCAATAAAAATCAAGATGGTGATTTCCTTATTAAATAACCAATAAATATATCAATCCCTAGCAAGGAAAGGTTTTAAAATTGTTCTATATTAGTTTCTTTTAAATTAAGGAACCTAATTTTATTCAAAAGGTATTGAATATGTGTCCATTCATTTTTTCTCAAAAATATTTAAGAGATCGGCTGTACTATGATTTTTCTTCGACTAACTCTTTGCTTTTCTTTCCGAATGTGTTTTCAAAATTCCTCCCAGTAACAAGAAACATGACTTAAGTAAAGATTGAGCTAAAATTATGAAGTGTTGTGAATGGACAATATAAATTATATATGTAAGAACAGAATGAAGTGATGGGAATTTCGGAATTTGGAGATAATGGTAGTGAACAGAAGTTATCACGATGGGAGACATCTAAGCCAACAATTCTTAGCGTAAAATGTTTCCAGATCATAATCATGAAAGTTTTTAGTGATTAAGAATTAAGATTTGAGCTTTTAAACACATTTATTCAACTCATTCGAACCTAAGTGTGGTGTAAGGAAATAAATTAAATTAATATTCTAAACATTAGCTCAAACATGTTTAGACAATTTATCCACAGAAAAATTGTATATATATATATATATATATATATATATATATATATATATATATATAATAAACATAATTTTGAAAATTATAAATTAGTTATGTGTGTTACATAATTGGATTCCTGATCTTTTCAGACTCTTGTTTTTGATACCTTCAATAAAGATTATTTATGTCTGAAAAATATCACGCAAGCATTACAGAATTTATTTGAAATAAAAGAATCCCTGCAATTTAAGTATTACTGTATGGAACAAATATATAAAATTACATGTTTTATTGTAAAATAAGAAAAATGATATCAAGCTTGCAATTTCGAACTTTTTGATAATTTTTCAAAAAATTCTTAATCTAAAAGGTATAACTAATTTTTTTTCAAAAATTATTACACTGTAAAGCTAAATATTTATCTGTTCATAATGTAATTGAAAAGTCCAACATTGTTTTCTATATTTTATGATTAAATATTAGTAGAAATTTTGTAATGAGCTCCATTTATATTCAAATCACAAATAGCGTTTGCGCTATGTAAGAATAAACTGACAAAACATTTGCAGGACTCATATAGATATACATTTTGAACAGTTTTGTGAATGATATAAATATATATTTTAAAAAATTTGTCCGTACTGAGTTTCATAAGAATAGGAGATATCTAAAACTGTTATCATTATATAATCTTTAACAATGCAGAACATTTTAAAATGTTTTAAATGAATTCCGTTTTATATATTATGGAAAAGAATGGAAATAAGTGATTACAGAATCACTTCGCACCGTAGTATTATTAATTAACCAAACCGCTGGATTATTCGAAAACTACTAAGGATTTAACAAATTTAAACAGTAAAAACTCGAGATTACAGGTGAGGCCACCTTGTTCCATGCCATATGCCAAATATTGAACCAATAATTTCAGATGCACCATATAGTTTGAGCTCTTTTAGTACCATTTATTGTCCATCGTTAAAAGTTGGTAAATATAGATCATGATAGAACCTTCCTTTTCTTGCCCTAAATGAAGCAGATTTACGCCAGTTTAAAGCAGTGGTCGTGATTGCCTTGTGGTAATAGTTGCGAACTCACCGAACCCGTTATTTTTGTCAAATCGTGGTTTTGAGGTCTGATGCCAGTAACATCTCAGCATGTAGCGAGGCTGATGTACGTTAAACCTGGTCGAGGTACCAAGCTCTCCCAATGACGTAGTAACAGGTCAATTGAAAAGTCCCCGGCCTACCATAGTAAAACACATTTTTTTCGCAAAATTAGTTTTTTTTATTCAACATAATTCCCTTCAAGGGTGATACACTGATTATAGCAACCCTCCAACTTTTCGATACCATTTTTGTAGAACGATATGTCCTTTGCTTCAAAATAAGCCTCAGTTTCGGCGATCACCTTTTAATTCGACGAAAATTTCTTCCCAGCGAGCATTCTTTTGAGATCTGAGAACAGGAAATAGTCGCTGGGCGCCAGATCTGGAGAAAACGGTGGATGAGGAAGCAATTCGAAGCCCAATCCATGGATTTTTGTCATCGTTTTCACTGACTTGTGACACGATACATTGTCTTGGTGAAGCAGCACTTTCTTTTTCTTCAAATGCGGCCGTTTTCCGGCGATTTCGTCCTTCAAACGGTCCAATAACGCTATGTAATAGTCGCTGTTGATGGTTCTTCCTTTTTCAAGGTAGTCAATGAAAATTATTCCATGCGCATCCCAAAATAAAGACGTCATAACCTTGCCAGCCGACTGTTTCGTTTTCCCTCGCTTTGGAGCGGGTTCATCGTGTGCACTCCACTCGAATGACTGTCGATTGGACTTCGGAGTGAAATGATGGAACCATGTTTCATCCATTGTCACATATCGGCGCAAAAAATCGGGTTTATTACGCTTGATGATCTTCAAACACTGCTCCGAATCATCAACTCGTCGTTGTTTTTGGTCAAAAGTGAGCTCGAGTGGCACCCACTTTGCAACAGAGCTTTCTCATACCCAAATATTCGTGAATGATATGATGTACACGTTCAGTTGATATCTATAGAGTGTCTGCTATTTCATTCAATTTAAATTGACGGTCATTCAAAATCATTTTGTGGATTTGTTTAATGCTTTCGTCGGTAACAACCTCTTTTGGGCGTTCACCGTCTTCGGTGCTCATTTCACCATGTCTAAACTTAGCATACCAATCCTTGATGGTTGATTTTCCTGGAGCAGTGTCCGGAAACTCGGCATCGAGCCAAGTTTTTGCTTCGACTGTATTTTTTCCCTTCAAAAAGCAATATTTTATCAACACGCGAAATTCCTTTTTATCCATTTTTTTCACAATAACAAAAGTTGCTTCACTAAATATAATTCACAATCTAATGATCCGACAGCTGTTAAATTTATACACGCATCTTTTGAGGGTTAGGGCTAGCAAAAAAAAAACATATGGATTTAATTCTATTAGCGACATCTATGTGTCAGGCCGGGGACTTTTCAATTGACCTGTTATGAAAGTTTTAATATAGTTAGAAGTGTCACGTCAAGTATCGTCCTCATGGCTTGAGTAAAGTTCAAAATTTGAGTAAGTAAAATTTATCATCTTAAATCAACTAATAGTGTTACGAGCGTGTGGTTTGGACTGCAAGGCTTTAGACGATGAACTGTTTTATTTGAGGGAATAAAAAACTAGTTTCGTATTTCGCCTACAGATGGCACTGCAATGTAAAAAAATTTCACCTTAAAATCTTAACGTATTTATTTTACAGAAGCAAATACACAGTCTTTAAGAAATACTAATCGTTTATATTGCAACCACAACTAAATATTCCAATGTAAGCTGCGTTTGAGACAAGAGACTAGATTCGTTATCTATGATTAAAAGTGTTACAACAAATATTTACAGTAAAAAGACGTAAGTTAGCAAAATCAACGTCAAGCAGTACTTTCCGGAAACGAAATTCAGAAGTTTTGTCCATTCTGTGTATTTATGATCTATAACATTTTAGTTCAATTCATCATACATTTTAGCATTAGTGTTTGCATATCGTTTTGGGGGTTACTATGGCAACCTAGCGGGACTCACGCTTTGCAGTTATTGCTGATTTGTGGATTGGAGCTTTGATACAAAGACCCGCCGGGGCTGACGCACGTTAAATCTGTCGAGGTTCAAAGTCCTCCAGTTAGCGTTATGTGGGTGCTAAGAGTGGGTAGTACTATCTCGGATGTTATCTTCGGCACTTTAAAGAGGTTCAAAATTACGTGGTTCATCACCAGTAGCCCTCGTGTTTCTACTTGTGTGACGTTGATAAAATCAATTAATCATTTTTTAGATTAAAACTGAAATCAAAATAGCACATATTACATTAACTTTTCAAATATTTTCAATGTTCCTTTTAAAATTTCTCTGTAAGTTATAAGAAAAGAAATAATCTTGATTTTAATGGTATTTAAAAGCATATATGCAAAGTATAGGGGAGTATGATAAAAAGAATATATATATATTTATATATATATATATATATATATATATATTCAATGCATATAAGAAATATTCTCACTTGGAAAATAGGCAGTTTTTAGGAAGGTTTTTCTTTCTTAAATTCATTTTTCTTTTATTCTACTTTTGAAAATTATTTAAATGCATAAAAAGTTCAAAAACATAATTTAACTAAAAACGTTTCAGCAAAGTAATTAGATGTACAAGTAAAACATGAAAAATTTAAATATAGTGTCTTTAATTTTTTTTTCCTTTACAACTCTAATTAAAACAAGAAATAAACTATCTCACTAGTTTAACAAAAGCTGTCAATAATTTTTTTTTGTTTTGATGCTTTCAATTAAAATATAATTACATTAGTACTTAAATTAGTAACATTACTTTTCTATTGACAAAGTTTTAATTAATTTGTTAAGACCTGTCAGCTTAGGCTTCAAAAAATTAAATTAAATTAAATCAGTTTCGTTTCTTTTATAAAAGGAAACATTTTTATTATGTTTCATAGGTAATAAAGAACTTGTCAATATCCGTTATCTCTTAATAAAAACATAACATATCTTTTTAATTTAATAATTATATTATAATGTTACTAATTAATTTTAATGTTCTAATAAAATAATTACTTTACGAAGGATTATTTTTTGTTGTTAATTCATGGTACTCATCGAAGCATACACGGCAACCCTAAAAAATCTCTAATTTGGCGACTTCTTAAATTTTGCCAAGTTGTGAGACTAAACTGTATTTTAACGGATATATTAGAAATAATTTATTTTGCATTTCGTAATAAAACTCCCAACATTTTCGTTAGCTTAAATTTACTTTTCATATGAATAGTTAGAAACCGTTACAGAAGGATTTAGTTAGAATTAGTTAGGAGGAAAAATATCAATTAGCTAAGATTTACATTTGAAAATAGAAAACTTGTGTTAAAAATTTACAGAAGTGAATTACGAAACTTTTTCAAGTTTATAGTTAAAGGAAATGTTATTTTTATGTCTCAAAAGACATTTTATTTTTTATCTATGATTGTTTGGTTCTTTCAGTTATATTCACATATTCTAGTAGTTAAGATTTCATAGTAGTTAGAAAAACTAATTCTTCTCCAGTAGTACGGCGTCCAATTACGACATCAGTGCATGTTGAAATTATACTGTGACTTGATTAGGAAACTTAGAGGTTGAGGGACGTATTTAAGTATTATCATTCTTATGAAACGTAGCTGATAACTTTAAAATCTTCCACAAAGAGATTTACGTGTAGTCTTAAAGGGAATTTAATTTAAATCGAACTATTTCTTAGAATTGGAAGAAATGAATATTTACAAAGAGTGTATTTATTACACAATGTACTTTTATGATTAATTAGTTTCGAAAAAAAGAAATAAACGTAGTTGATAAGCTCACATTTATTTAATCACCGCTGATACCCGCCCACTGTATCGCTTTACAGATGATAATATAATATTTTGGAACCTATACGTGAGATATCAAGAAAATTTTCAATTTTTAAAACTTTAATGATAATTTAAAATTTAAAATTTTAAGAAACTGATTGTCTGTAATAATGGTTAACCTCGACATTAAAACATATGAGAAAAATAAAAAAAATTTAGTAAGAATTCACCCCATATATATATAATATGGGTAAAATTCATTCCACTATATACATGTTACACCTAGTATTGCCAAAGATGCAACCTTTTTTCAAAAGATACATCATGTGCTTGGCTTTCAAATGAAATACCCTCGCAATGGCATCGTGTCTATCATAAGATTTTTATCCTTGCCTCAAGACATTTTGATTTCTGACCATTTAGGATTGCAAGTGACTGCAATCCTAAAAATAAGTCGTGCAAATCGGAACGTCCAAAATATCTTACGTATGTCATAGTCTCTTGAGTTCGTTCATATAGGTCCTCCAGTAAACGAAGTATAAGGTTGGTTTATGATTAACTAGTTCATAAATAACAACTGATTAGTCGAACATAAACATTTAATTAGAATAAGCGTAATAGTTCTGTTTACATCTCGTACCGACTATATTCATGCGTTGCCAACATTCGTTATTTTTAACATAAAGTAATAAGAATACGATTACAATTATTTCATCGATTCACTTTATGTGAACCTTACAGAAGATTGTCTTGCTTATGCGCTACTCCGTAAGAAGTCGCCATTTTAGTATTTTTCAAAACCCCGCTAAGTTTTGGAGCTAAACTACACTTTCACCAACCGTGGGATTCCAAACTCATTTATTTCTATCGCTAAATATGTACGTTTCCTATTTTAGACATGCACGAAATTTCGCATGAAGAGCCACTTAGCCAAAATCTTGCCAATCCTGCATTAGCACTTCAATATAAAATTATTTGGTATTTTTCCATTCCATACGCGCAAATCTCACCAAGTAAACTTAATTGGTGACAATACACAGTATACATAGAAGAAAAAAATATATTCCGTTTGGCGTCGGTCATATCATTTCTGGCGATAAAGTCGCCAAAATTACATAACCGATGGATAAGAATAGATTAACGGATGAAAATTACATTTTGGATAAGAATTCCGTTAAATCCGTTCTTACTGAGAGTCTACATCGCAAAATGAGTAACTATGCTAAATTTCAAGTCAATCGGCTGTATAGTCTTTGAGATCTCGTGATGAGTCAGTCAGTGGTATTTCGCTTACAAATATATATAGATTGGCAAAATTAAAATGCTCTTAAAGATTTGCTTGATTGTGAAAGTTTTCATAACAAAACAGGACACCAAATTCTATATCTAGAAGAACTCATGGTAATCGTTGACACTTAAAAAAAGAGTCATTCAAAAAGCTTCCAATTATCATTCTAAATATATTAAATTTATATAAATTTAAAAGTCTGCTCTTTCTGCCTTTTTGTAAAAATTCCAATCATTGATCACACCAAGCCTTCTAAGGTTCTTTGTTGATACATAAAATGAACCGTAAGCATAAACATAAGAAAAATTAATTTTTGGTGATGTTTTTCCTCCTTCCCTCACTTAAATTATTTTTTCAGTTTAGAAGTCGGCCTAATTTACTGCTTCCCAAACGTTTACTCAAAAAATATGCATTTTAATTACTTTGAACGCAATTAGATTTTTTGAAGCAGGTTAATTAGTTAACGGAGCCCATATCCATAATAATAAATGGAAGACTTTATGGGTATTGTGTTTATGTGTGTGCACTGTGCTCAAATGTGAAGTGTATATGACGTCATCGTCAATCGTTGACTTCATACTTCGTTACGCATAGTTCTGGCGCATATTAAGTAACATGAAATCATTGTCTATTTTGCTTCTAATAAGATATACCTAATGGAAGTTTTTTTTTAAATCTTTTTATTTGTTTTTTGATTATACTTTTTACACTAAAATAACAATTTTCTTTCCATTGACTTATCGCAAAAATAGTATTTTTCATAAAGTAAATTTCAGTTTTTGAGACATAGTTTATGTGTTCCGTTTTACATTTTGAATTCTTATTAAACACGGCTGTTTATTAAACGCAGAGATAGAGTGGATAAATTTACAGCAAGAGCAAACAGGCGGATTCATGAAAAGTATTTGAAATAATATTGAGAAAATATTTTACAAACTATGTTCATAGCGTTCAGTAATAAAAATTTGTACATTTTGTCTTTATGTAGTGAAACATTTAATAACATTATTAAGAAACTCTTCAGATTACTATTTAATAATTCGTTATAATTTTATATTATAATTCTTTAATATTTGTGGAATGCTAAATTTATCTTTTATTAATGGATATTCCTTTACATGTGATTATTATTTTATGCTATATTTGATCATTCATTTTTTGAATAGCAGTTATCTTTTCTGCATCGCAATGTGAAACTATAAATTAATGTAAATTTTTGAATTTGCTGTCTTGCAAAGCATGCAAAATGATATACGCGTGCATGCTGGCTGGTGGAATATTTACATTTCCCTCTGCAAAGAACGAGTAATTTTTCTAGTTCATTAGAAAGGGTACTATATATCTATAGCTAAAATAATTGTAACATTTCACTTCAGAATTTTATAAAAATCAACCAAATATTCAATATATAATTTTTTTTACATGTAGAATCAAGATACTTAAAATTTTAACCAAGTTTTTAGCATGGATAAAATTGTAACACCTTTCCCTCAATATTTAAACACATATACTATGTAAAATTAAATTAAATAGTCAATAAGATTATAATTTTAATTGATGAGACATTAAAAAAATTTAAACACTATATATTCGTTTTCTTCACTGATTGCGCAAAATCTTCCTCTTTTTCTGAAATAATTCTACGCGTCTGAATTATTGCCTCTAATTTAAAAATTATGTCTTAGCTTACCGACTCTCCCACAACTAGAGAAACACTTTCTCGAAAAAATGAATTTTGACTCCAATGACCACTTACTCAAATCAGGAGTCACTAGAACCGATTTCAATAAAAGTCTATCAACAACAGCATCTTCATTATCTTCATCTAATTTGTATAATCACGTTTCATTTGGTTGGAAATGAGTTGGAATTTCATGCAATTCAAATTACAAAATGTCCCTAAGCTTAATGAAAGGAAACCCGCAAATAACCTAAAGTCACTTGTGGATTTCTCAAAAATTTGAGATTTACAAAAAGTGGTTTTGCTTTTCAATCAAATCTGTGTTCTTATTGGTTGGAATCATCATTTTCTTAATCTCTGTCTAAACCATGTTCTTTGCACTGCAGTTATTGTTCCGACTTGCTTTATGGTTTATTTATTGTGAAGATTATATATTCATAAGCAGTTGATTTTACCTGTAACTGAGAAAGCTGATATTCTTTTTTCGTATCATTCTTAAGCTTTCATGCAGCTTGTTACAACTACTCAGCCTGTTTTCTTCCAAACATCTAGCTATATCCTGTTATCATCTATTCACCTTATGAATTCTATTTCGCTTATATATCTTAATTCATAGTTCAAAAAAATTACCTTTCTTATCTTCATGTAATTTAATCAATCACCTTTCAATTTGTTGGAAAAGATTGGAATTCAAATTAATAAAATTTTCCAATGTTAGATAAGGTTAAAGTAAGAAATATCCAAAAGTCACAAAATTGATCACGAAAAGGTAGTGCTTCGTTACATTTGAACATTGTTTTAAAAACCAAATAATTTCTTTATGATTTTAAATCTTTTCTGGTCTATGATTAAAATCCATCGATAAAAATGAACAAAATGATCAAATCACGAAGATAATTAAAAATCTTTTTAGTTTAACTTCAATTCTAAATTGGAATCTATCTATAAAACCCATCTTATTATCTTCGTAATAATTGAAATGAAAATTAAATCTCCAGTTATCTCGCAATGAAGTAAAATTCAATATTTCTCAAGTATTTTTGTTCTCGAAAGATAGTTCGATTAAAGTGAAGAGATTCAGAAGAAGAAAAAAATAAAACACTTCATTCATTTAATTGGTTTTTGTTCACTATTATCATCTTTCTCGCTCTTTTTTACCTAACCCATTTTAAGTAATTGTCGGCAAATTTTTTACAAGAGTTTTATCTACATATTTAATCAACTTCGTATATCGAGAGTGGAAGATATTGAGTTAAGAAACTTTGCTTGGAAATATTTAAATTAGTATACCTCTGGTATTTTAAATCTGATGATCTTGTACTTTATCAATTTACATTTTGCTGATCATAAATTTTATGCTCGTGATTGTGCATTATTTTAATTTATATTGATCATTGAGTAAAAAGAAAAAAAGGAGAATTATGGAATCTAAGTCTAGGATTTTTCCCCTGTAAATTAGTATTTAAGAAACATATGTAAAAATATTACATAATGAAATATTATTTCTCGAAATATTTTTATTTACCTGTAAACTATATCCGTAACTTGTTAAATACATATAATCATGTTACACAACAAAAAATGCTTCTCAACTTCTTATCCTTATAAAGAAATATTAAAGATTATTTTTTAAATAGTTACAAACAATATTTCTAATGTAAAATAAGAGAATTTTAACGCTAATAAATTATGCATGACATAAAATAATTTGTTACAATAATGTACATAAAATAATGTGGTATCTAATGTAATATAAAATAAATAATCAAAGGGTAGAAGAATATACAAAATATCAAATAATTTGCAAAAAAATTCGAAATGTTTTTCCCGAATTCAGTAACGTAGAATAATATATTTAATGTCTTAAGTGTATTTAGACTGATATATATATATATATATATATATATATATATATATATATATATATATATATATATATATAAGAGATGGTTTATTTTAGAACTATAGGTATAATTATTTCCATCAGCAAGATATATTTATAACAAATAGTAGTAACACCAAACATATCAATAGAAAAAAAAAATATCCTCAAATTTTACATCCAAAAATAAAATTAAAACAAAAACACACATTAACAGCAAAAATAATGTTTAAAACCCAAATGTTATATATCAAAAACTAAAAAATGGAAAATCAAATTTTGCGAAGTATGGCACTCTACGTGTACAAATACCACATACAGTACTGCAAATAAATGCAAACAAACTTATAAATTGAGAGATATTTACTCACTTTAGATGCTCTTTAATGCTTTACTTCAAATTATAATATATTCAGATATTTCTTGTAATTATATAACAACAATTATACATTTTTTGATTAATATTTAGAATTATAAATCATCACAAATATATTGTACTGAAGGCACTGGTGCTTAACAACAAATGAAGGTACTTATCTAAAGTGCTTATTATTACTTATTGTTAATATTATAATTTTATATAAGTTTATAAATTTTGGTAAAATTAAGAATAATGGTTTTTTTTATAAAATTTATTAGATAAATACTTAAAATATGCATTCTGTAATTTAAAATTAAGTTGAGGAATTCGCTTATTATAGTTCATAAATATATTACATAAACTGAAAGTACTGAAATTAAATATAAATTTTCTTTAAATATTTACTTATTTTCAATTTCATGCATGTATATAAGTGAAAAATATTAAATAATTATTATTTGAATTTTTTAACATTGCTCTTATAAATTCTTCAAAAGAAATAGATATTAAAATTTGTAATTTATGTAAGTAATATTTAATAAGAAGTTATGCTCATATATAATTAAGCAAACAAATATTCGGATTAGTTAGTATTTCATTATTTTAAAAGAAATTCAATGGTTAACTGCTTACATTAGATTAATATTACATGTGCTGAAATAATTGAAAGTGTTATAATTTTAAATATCCACTGATTGATATCTTGAATGAATGAAGAAAAATAGAAAATTTAGCATATTTATCATTTGAATCGTTGTGTTCATATTTATTTTTGTGATTAATTCATTTGTTCAACGAAGGAAAATGAAAGAGAAAACATAAAAATAATTGATAATTAAAACAGTTTTAATTTTGATTTTGGCACTGTTTAAACGTATAGTTAAAAATTGTGAAAATTTTGTTATTGATTTATAAAACAATTGTATTAACTTTTTTCATAATGATCATAGCACTTTAACCTTTTGTTTTATAATACATACGTGATTTATTGTACTCGAATAAAAGAAATTAATATGCTGACGAAAATTAAAATTATATACATGTAACAAGACCAACAAATAAAATAAAATTCTTTCTCAAAGTTAAAATTATTTTAGATTTGTTTAAAGAATAGTTTTTTCTGTGTGCCATGTTTCAAGAGTTTTAACTTTCTTTTTAATGAAATTATAACTTTTATCTCTATAAGGCGCTGCAATCTTTTATTGTGTATTAGACTTTAAAAGTATTTACAAGAAATTTTTATTAGAAAATTCTGAAATCTCACTGGATGTAGTATTTTTGAAATCTGCCTCTAAAACACAAAATTACTGAAATCAAGTCATTTATTTACTATTTCAAAATATAGAAGAAAAGAATGAATGCATTAGTCATAGAAATTATAAGTCTATAATTGTGCTTTATGTTAGTGATTTGAATGAATTTAATAGTTAACATTAATTTTTTTATTTTTAAATTACATAAAATATATCATCACACTCTAAGAAAATTCTGAAAATTCAAGTAAATTGAAACAGGAAATATTTTATTTATTAAGAAACCTTTATTATTTACCGTTTATGTCTCCAGCGAAGTTTTTACATTTCAAATGAAAATAAATGACAAAGTATTACCTTGAGACTAGATATATGAGCAAAATATTGGATTAAAATAATCATTTCAAGATAAACTTAACATAGAAAGACTATCTATGTTTTCAAATCATATGTAAATATGATTAATGACAAATATATCTGGTATTTCAGAGTAAAAAAAATGCAAACGATAGCTTCATTTCTCCCAATAGACCTTCCACTGAATTTCTTCCGTAAACATTCACAGAAAATACATCTGTAAGAACTCTTATTGATATTTCCAAGTCAAATAAAACTTTTCAAATAGAACGCTCAAACTAATTCCCTGTAGCCACTTAACATTCCAACTGAATTTAAAATAAATCTCTTCTTTTCGGAAAAAAAGAATTTTTATTTTCCTTTCACCGATTGAAAAGTGAGAATGTTTTTGAACAATATCGTTCCCTTCTCAGTTGGATTTGAAATGGTTCAGAAATTATTGGTGATACTGCTATTTTTCGAATTTTGTTTCCAAATATATGATCGAGCTTTTATTTCCTGTAAATGCCTTATCGAATTTTGCTTAATTTCGCTGTTGTATCTTATTAAAATAGTTTCATAAAAAAATTAAAATATTCTTAAATTTTGAAGCATAATTCAGATGGAATGCATGTCACAATCTTTTGCCATTTTCATCTCTTTATTTATTTTGCATTGTACTTGGAATGAGTTAAGTTGCATTCACACAAAGAATGAATGATAAAGGATTCGTAGAATTACTTCTATGAATAGTGATCTATGACGTTAATTGTAATGATTTTACATTTAGTAATCGTTGAAAATATCATCTGAGATGACTTTGATAAGAATTCATAGAATAATATAAAGAACAGATTTTAAATTCGTAACAAAATATTGAAAACATTTACGTCTTTGTTACTTTTCTAGAAATAAAATAGTTTTCAATTATTTTTATTATTAAACTGTTTCATTTCTTGTTTAGCATCATTTTAAATTTAATAAATATATGACATTAAATTCAATTAAATTTTAACAAAATATGACTCAGTTATTACAGTTAAAATATATCTGATCCGATTATAAGAAAATAACAGATTGGTACGATTTCCTTACTATAAAATGTGTTTTATTGTATTATATATACATAATATGTTAAATGGGAACATTACAAATGTCGATCAATAAGTCCCTAGAAAATCCAAGTAATGGAACTTAGAGCATCGAAAATGGTTTAATTGAAGGAAATATCCTTACTCACTAGATAGCTGTCTAAGTCTCCGTTATTTAATTTTGGGAACACGACCTCTTTTGCACCTCAACAATTATTCGTAATAATTTTGAGATTGACGTGACCATCTTTAACTGTTTTTGAAACATTTCACCCGAAGCAACTTAGTTTTGATTTTTAATTGATTTACGGTGAATAATAATTAATCTAGATTTCACCGACGGTGATAACTTCTCGCAATTGCAGACATATTTTGATTCGGAAACACATGACTACCAAATCAAAACTAACATACGAATTATTAACAAATTTGTTTTTACACCGTTCAACAGATGGCAGCTCCCAGTGGTAATAGCAATTTACCTTAATGATGTCATTTGTATTCAAATACAAGTCCTAATAGACAGTATTCTAAGAAGCTACAAGATGGAAAAGTTTAACTATCAAGTACTTAATTAAAATGAAAAAATTGTAGCGTCTAATAAATCAACAACCGACGGACCATTTATAAAACCAAGAATTTATTTCATAATTCAATCTATATTAAAATCCAGAGAGCATAGCTGTATGCAGTTCTTCTTACTATTCTTAAGAATATAACACAAATTTTTTTCAACATTGCGATTAAATACAAACTTTATAACAATCTTTATAATTACCATAAAGTGTTACAAAAACAGTAATGCACAACAATTAAGAACAAGCATTCATAATTCCTTGCTTAAAAATACAATGAAGAAACAAATGTTTCAATTGAAAAATAAATATTTAAGTTATATCGTCTGCATAAAAAAGATGACAAAGTAAGTTTTTCAAATCATGAAGTTTCGCTCTCGTTAAGGGAAAATTCATGTGCATGTCTTCACAATTGATGAGATTAGTAACTTGGCTATAAAACAAGTATCTTATTGTAATAATTATTAATTTATTTCTATAACATAAATATTTATTTTAATAATTGGTAATAAGTAAGTTTATTTAGTTAAAGACTTTTGACATGTGATAGAATATTTCTTTTTCATTTTTTTTGTTGTTGTTTGCCCAGTAGTTTCTTAAGTTGTTAGCCCTAGCAGAAGTAACAGTCCTGCAAGAAAGGAACATGCAGGAATACGACGAGCGAAATACAAATGTTGTCAGTATTTCAGTTGTACAAGCACGTGACTTAGACTCTTTTCTAAATGCTATACTCCCTCTTTGATCTGGAACTTCGTCTTTCTAGATCTTCAAAGTTTTCACATAGATAGACAAACCATTCTTAATCACAGTCAATGACCGCTGAGCGGGGTGAAACTGCATTGCTCATCTTCCTATTTCGTGCCAGAATACTAATTGTACCAGTCTGCATGCGTTCCATAATATACAGTATTTCATCTGTGTAATTTTTCATACATGTAAATATGTGATAATAAACTTATTTACAGTGTAAACATAAGAAAATATATCTTGAAATTAAACTGAGATTTTAAAGCGGTTGGAAAAGGTGGTATGTCAAACAATATAGTAGTTAAGCTCTTGGATAGCTCTCTCAGTAGACGATACGATGATAGACGACGTAAGCGAGTGTTTGAGTGGTAACAAAGAGGAAAACAACCTATTTGTGACAGAGGATGACTTAATGGGTGAAATGATCTTAATATAAAAGGGAGATGACGAGGATACATTACCACAGCTGTTTAAAGGATACATCACAACGTATTTATTGATTTCTCTGCTATATCCATTAACAGGAATCTAAAAATATCTCCCAAAGTAAAATTCTAGTATTGAATAGATTTGAAGTATTGAAAGTTGTCGTTTAAAAAGAAGAAGAAAAAGGAAGTATGAAAATTGTTTATATTGTTCTTCTTTAAATGCAATAATATCGGATATGTATTAAAAACAATACATGTATTTTAGATTTATTCCTTTTGTGTGTTTTTCATTTGATTTACGTTTGAAGTATTAAATTTTACTCATTGATACTTAATTTATGTTGAATAAATATGCTTTGTTAAGAGAGATTCTTAATAGTGGTTTTCTAATACGGTGATGCTGTGTTCCGATATCTATCAGATTCCTGAGAGAGAACTGTACTTCATGCAATAAT